>PVIJ01024734.1:0-11800 GCA_004024925.1 Scalopus aquaticus
TGGACACTGAGGTTTGACCTTTAACAGGATAGGCTACCTGTTATTCCGCCAAATAAGAGCCTGGGGTATAAATGTGTGTATGTGCCTGTATGAGGGGATTTTGATTGATTGATTGAAGAAGAAGCTTGAAAATAAAGCTGCTGCCTGCCTCCGCTGATTACCGAACTTGGTGTCGCGTCTTTCTTCCTGCTGGACGGGGAACCGCGCGCGACACATGGGTGTGGAGCCAAAGGTATGGTCTGTGGCTCTGAAAATAATGAGACATCCCCCCTCCCACGTGTGCACACCCCTTTCTACATCTGTATATATATTAACATTGTGTCTATTATACATGCAGTAGTTATCGTAGGGGATTGTATAATACACATATTTCACTTGTATTTACCTATTAATTCCTTCATTAAAGGTCAATTAGAAAAATCTGGATTCTAAGTTTGTATCAAGAAGTAAGTAAGAAATCCATCCAGGGACAGTGATGGCGATTTCATTTATGTTGAGTTGATAATCACTTCTTCATTTCGACCTGGTTATACCTCATGGAACAGAAAACAAAATAGACCTCCCAGCATACTTTGCAGACCCTCAGAGCGCCCTGATCACGGACATCAGGGGGTCCCATCTGGCTGAGCCCAGGATGCCTGTGGGCGTGTCACAAGCACTCAGGTCTCTCCCAGACCCGGCAGCCCAGAGGGATGAGCAGGGAGCCCGGGGGTCCCGTCCTCACAGGCCCTGCGGGGGAGGCTGATGCACAGCCAGGTGGGAATCTGGTCTCCTGCTGCTGCTGACAGTGTGATCCGAAACCAGCACATCAGCCCCAGCGCTGTTATACACACAGACTCTCAGGCTCTGTTCTAGACCTTCTGAGAATTCATGAGCGTCCAGGTGACTCCTGCGCCCACTGACGTGGGGGCTCCCTGGTCTCTGGGCCTTCTCCTTGTGGGGTCAGACTGTGAGGTCGGCTCTGGGGGGGTGTCTGCTCAGCTCACTCAATACTGGAGGGTCCAGGGCCCAGTCCTGCTCCTTTCTCTTCCTTAGTCATCACTCCCTGGGGGACCCTCCCCAGCTCAAGACTTCATATCATTTACACGGCGTCTCCTCCAAAATCTGTTTCTCACCTTAGACATTTCCCCTGTTTCGCTCACCCGTCTGTCCAATGACCAACATCATGGTGTTTCTAATAAATCTCATCTTCAGTTCTCCTAAACTGAATACCTAAGATGCCATTTCCTCAGATATGGCTCTTCCAGAGCATTCCCCATGTCACTGCAGGCTCTCTAAATCCCTACTTGTGCATTCTGGAATGGAGGTGTCATCTCGACCCCGCTTTCTCACAAACTAGAGGTACCATTAGGAAGTGCTGTAAATCCATCTCTAAATATGTCAGATCAATCACTTGTTATTTTCCTGCTCACCCCCCAACAAAGCTACCAACCTCCCATTCTGGAATCTGTCTGGTTTTCCACATTTATGTTCCCACCTCTCACCCTTCACATCTTGATTCTGCACAGCAGCCAGACCGAGGTTTCTAAAGAGAAGTCAGGTTGATCTCTGTTCAGAAAGGTCGTATAACCCACATCTTACTCAGAAAAGTCAAACGTGTGATCTGAAACCAGCACATCAGCACCAGTGTTATAAACACAGACTCTCAGGCTCTGTTCTAGACCTTCTGAGTCTTCATGAGTGTCCAGGTGACTCCTGTGCCCACTGAAGTGGGGGCTCCCTGGTTTACATGGGATCTTGAAGTCACAAAGTGGGGACAAGAAGATCCTGCATCACTGAGACCCCAAAAGACAGCTGTTTCACACTGTGAAATAAAGTCAAATAAAACGTGAACAAATTCAGGGATTCACATAAGTGTTGACATTCTCAATAGCCCACCGCATCCCCAGAACGCCCCACTCACAGCTTCCCCATCACCTGGTCCCGTCCTCTCTGCCCCAGCCCCTCCCACCGCAGGTCCCAGGGTCTCACCTTTAGGGGCTGAGAGACACAGCAGAGCCCTGGGCACTGTTGGGGGAGAACAAGACAGAACCTGGTCAGAGCCATGAGAGATGAGACCACAGGAGGGACTGATGGGGGTGACCCCCCCCCATGGGCTCCACCTACACTGTCCCCAGGGGCTCAGGGATCAAACCCCTGATCCACTTAACTGAGTGTAGCTTCCTCCTTGTCCACCTGTGGGAAGAGACATCTTGTGAGACCAGGGAGGGGTCAGACCATGAAGTCCTAAGGAATCCCCAAGTCTGGACAACAGGGAGGTTTCCAGAACTGTGACTGAAGAACAGGGCAGGAAATATGGAAAAAGGAGATGATGGGGGACAGGAAAAATGGAAATATGGAAAAAGGAGATATGGAAATATGGAAAAAGGAAATATGGAAATAGGAAATATGGAAAAAGGAGACGATGGGGGACAGGCCCTCCCACCCCCTGGAGTCTGTCCTGGGCAGGGACCTTCCCCTCTGACATTTGCTGGGAATCAGGGCCCCATCACCAGAATTATCAAGGTGAGCATTTCATCTTGTGATTCATTTCCTCAACTGCTTTACAAAGAATGACAGCCATCAGCTCCCACCGGGCAACACACGTATGTGGACAGTGCTTCCCATTACTGGCAGGGCAAGTTCTCCCTGGGACTTGAAAGCCCCCAGTGGACAAGACCCCCCACTCCCTTCCCACCTGAGCTTCTTCCTCCTCATCACAGCCGCAGCCACCGCAGCTCCAGTGAGCACAGCTCCAAGGAGAACCAGGCCAGCAATGATGCCCACGGTGGGGATGGAGGACTGAGAAGGGGGGTCTGGACGGGAAGGGGAGGTGAGACCCTGAGCCCCAGGCCTCCATTCTGACCCTCTGAAGGTCTCTGGAAGAGTCCTGATTCCCCTGTGAAGCTCTGTGCAGAAGTGCCCTCCTTACCCCATCTCAGGACTCGGGGCTCCAGCAGCCCCTCATGCTGCACATGGCATGTTTATCTCTGCTCCTCTCCAGAAGGCACCACCACAGCCACCCACTTCTGGAAGGTTCTGTGCCGCCCAGGCCTGGTCTCCACCAGCTCCGTGTCCGGGGTCAGGTCCTCCTCATCTCGCTGCCAGGTCAGGGTGATCTCCGCAGGGTAGAAGCCCAGGGCCCAGCACCTCAGGGTGACCTCAAGCTCAGAGGTGGGGTTGTGGCGTGTGTCTTTGGGGGATCTGTGGATAAGGGTGAGAATATTCACACTTTGGGTTTTTGCCTCATGGACACTGAAGCAACTTCATTGACCATCCTCAGAATGGACAGGGCAATGGGTTTGGAAAAAGAAAGCAGAACATCTATAAACCACCCTGGCCTGGAGAGTCTGGGGTAATCTCTTATTCCTTAGAAATTTCTAGAGTTAGGGTGACAGCTCAGGATAGGAGAATGCAGGTCTATAAAGAGGAGAGCACAGACTTTTGCTCCTGACCTGGGGACTCAGAAAAACTGGAGTCAGATCAGAAAAATGTCCTCTGATCCAAAACAAAATCTTGAAAGAGAAACTGATGGTTCCCGAGAGGGCTGTCGGGTCAAAATGATCCCGGGAGGAGTGGTTTCAGGGCTGTCTCCCCTCCATCTCAGGAGAGACTGGATTCCTTAACTGTCCCTCAGTAAAAGTGGGGTCCTTTGGACAAGTGTCTCCAGTAAAGAACCTGAAACTCAGGAGGGCTCCGCCCCTCTGATTCCACTTTCCCGGTGGGGTGCAGGCCTGAGGGAGATCAGAGGCCGTGCAGCCCCTTTCACCTGCGTACTGCAGCGTCTCCTTCCCGTTCTCCAGGTACCTGAGGAGCCAGTCCACGCACCTGCCCTCCAGGTGGTACCTCCTGTGCTCAGCCCAACCTCCTGCCTCCCACTGGCGCTTGGAGTTCTGAGCCACCATGTCTTCCCCCGCGGGCCAGGAGCGCAGGTCCTCGTTCAGGGAGATGAAATCAGCACCATCGTAGGCGGACTGACAGTACCCGCTGAGGAAGCGCCCCTTGGGCTCCACGTTGCAGCCGCACATCCACTGCAGGGTGTGAGAACCTGCCCCACCCCGGGTCAGCCCCGCGGTCCCCTGCCTGCACTGGTACTCCTGCCCAGAATAAAACCAAACTGAATGAAAAAGGGTGACAGTCCCGTGGGCTCTTCCTGATGGAGAGTTCCGTGAGGGTCCACCAGTTTCAGGGTGTCTCTCGGACCCGGAGTCTGGGGGTGACCGCACGTGTCCGTGGGGTGGGGTTGGGGACCTGGTGCCAGGCCGCGTCTCACCCTCCTGGCTCTGGTTGTAGAAGCTGCTTAGGGTGTTCAGGTGCACTCAGAACCTCCGCGCCATGTGCCTGTAGGTCTCCGTGTTCTTGTCCAGACCCTCAGGCCCCTCCTGCCCCGCCCAGGGCGCCCTCCTGCTCCGCCCTCTGACTCGGTGAGTAGCTGTCGAACCAAAGGAACTGATTGTTGTCCACGTAGCCCACGACCATGAAGCGGGGCACCCTGAGGCCCGGCCGGGACATCACGGTGTGGAAATAGGTCAGGGAGTGGGAGCCTGGGGGTGGCGCCAGAGACAGTGGCTGACCCATCTCCTCATGGGCCGCTGGGGGGTGGGGGGAGGGCGACGGGTGTCGGCAGCGGGAGAGGTCTCTTGTCCCAGGGAGATGGGGCGGAGGGGAGGAGGAGCTAGGGGGTCAGTAAAATTGAAATGGGAAGACAGGACAAGAAGAGCCCCAGACTGGGTGGGGTTGCTGGGGGGTGGGGAAGGCAGGGTAATAGGAGACCCAAGGCTGGGAAAGACCGAAAGGGACCAGGCCTGGGCAGGGCAGAGGCAGGCAGTGGAGCCAAAGGCAGCAGAGGGGAGCCTTTCCCTGGAGCCAGCGCCTCAGTCAGGGTCCCCTAGCTCCTCCCTCCTGGTGTAACCATTTCTCTCCTGTACCCTCACTCACCTGCCCATGTCTGCTCAGGACCGCCCCCCCAAAGCAGCAGCAGCAGCAGCAGCAGCAGCAGGAGAGTTGGGACCTCATGAGCCTAATCTTTGGGCCTGGGGAAAATCTGAGGCAGGTGGGGAGGCATTTTAACTGGGGAGACTTGGTGATGCTGACTGTGTTTCTGGAAACCTCCAGGCAATGGGAGTGAGAACTGAGGATGAGTCAGGAGTATCCAGGAAGGAGGACCCAGCACTGTAAGAGACATATGCTGCTGCCAGGTGATGGGGAATCCCCAACAGAAACCTTCCCTGCCCCAGACATCACCCTGGGGGCTGTGCCCCTGAGAGCCACACTGGGGGACCTGGAACTTTGCCCTGGCTCCCTCCTCTCCTGCACCAACACATTTTTGACACTGTCTCTGAGTCCAGGCCCAGGAATTAAGTCAACGAGTCTCAAAAAATTTTGTTTCAAGATATCTGCACAGTCTTAAAAACTAGCGAGGACCCGGAGTATAATTTTTTTCAAAGATTTATTTATGTATACAAGCTGGGGTACAGGCCAGAGGTGTGGGGCAGTGAGAGGTTCACCAGAGACAGAGTGGGGAGCAGAACAGGCAGATCTACTGAAATACACTGCTGAGGGGAGCAGTGGGAGAGGCAGGAGAGGTCTGCTCCGCTATGTGGGAATCTCCCTGGCCAGGCATCGAACTCGTACCACAGCCACTGATAGCCACTGATAGCTTGCACCACCAGGGAGGCCTCAGACCTGCATATTGATATAACCAAATTTTTTTTTTACTTTTTTTTTTAATTGTTATTTATGTCTTTTACATTTTGTATTCCCCTTGGGTAGCCCACCACCAATTCACCCGTGATCCATCTCCATGGTCCCTTGTATTCTTTTCTATTCCATTTTGTGCCCTTATCCTCCCCTCCCCCCACCCCCCCAATATAACCAAAATTTTAACATTATTATGTTGGGAGGATGAGGTTGGGTAAAAGAAGAGCCAATGACTACAGATGAGACATAAAACTCAAAAACAAAGAGTACAGTTGGCCTGTATTGGGTGACACAGAAGTCTCAATTAGTGAAATCAGTTAAAAGTAGTAAATCAGCTTGTCCCTGAGATTCAGGAGGTGGGGACCATGGAAGATATGGAACTCCGACTTTCTAAGAAGTCTCATAGAATTTTAGACTTTTAAAACTATGTTCAGATGTCTAATTAGAAAAAACAAGACAATCAGTGGGTGAGACAGGGACTCACTGAGGATCTGCTCTCTAAGGAGCATCATAGACACAGGGAGGTGGTGAAGGAAGACTTGGGGTCGGTAGGTAGATTTTAAGGGGGCGTTTGTATTGGTGTATTTGTATGTTTTTGAATGGGAGATATGACAGCATGTGTGTATGGGGGAAAGGATGGACCACTAGTGAGTAGGACATTGATGACCCAGAGGACAGAGGGGCTTGATCCTGTGCCCAAGCTGAGGGGTGATCTTAGCCTGGAGGGGACCGTCTCCCATTACTGGAAGGAAGGCAGAGCATCCAGGTGCAGGTGTGGGGGAGATGGTGCAGTTCTCACCCAAGTGCTTCATATTTCATTTATGAAAAAAGAAATCAACTGATCAGCTCAGAGTGGAGACATTCCACTAAATTAAGACCAAAAATGGGCACTAAATAAGGATCGGAACACCTCACCAGGAAGATATATCTCTTACTAATATTTATACTCCAAATATAGGAACACCTCGTCAAACAAAACAACTATTAACAGATCTTAAAACAACATATCAACAGAGATACAGTGATTGTCAGAAACTTCAACACACCACTGACACAAAAGGAGAGATCATGCAGGCAGAAAATTAATGAAGAAATAAGGGCCTTAAATTAAGTAATAGATCATATGGATTTACTGGACATTTACAAAGATTCCCATGCTAAAATCACTGAATATTCTTCTCTCATGCACATAAAACATTTTCAAGAATGGATCATATATTAGGACATTAAACAAGAATCATGAAATACACAAAATAAAAAATTGTATCAAGTATTGTCTCGGATATGTGGAAACTAAACAAAATGCTTTTGAACAACTCGTGGATCAATGATGAACTCAAAGAAGTTAAAAAAAGCTTCTGGAAACTAATCAAAATACAAAGACAAGCTACCAAACCCTACCGGATATGTTAAAAGCAGTACTAGGGTAGAAGTTTATAGAAAAATAAAGACTCACATTTAAAACAACAGCAACAACACCAAGAAAGGTTTCAATTTAACACTTTGACTGCAGTTGAAGAAATTAGAAACTAGAAACAACAAAAGCACCCAAAATCCAGTAGATGGCAAGAAATAATAAAAATTAGATCAGAAATAAATGAAATAGAAAACAAAAATAAAGTCCAAAAGATCAGTCAAATCAAGAGTTGTTCCTTTGGAAAATAAAAAAACAGACAAGCTATTGTCTATGTTTATGAAAAAAAAGAGAGAGAGAAAACCCAAATTAACAGAATTAGAAATGAAAGAGGAGGAACACAACCCCCAAACATGGCGGCGAACAGACGCTAGGATCAGGCTCTCTCACAAAATATCGATTTATGGACAGAAAAATCCCTAATTTTGAGAGCCGATCTGAGGAGAACTGGATGCCCTACACAATATAATCATCCCCGTGGGTGCTTTAGACTTAAAGATAAACCGAAAAGTTGGAGTAAAGAGAAGAGAAAAGACATCGGACCCCACACGGAGGAAAAACAGTAAGGAGGGGGGCAAACCAGCTTTATGGAGCGCCGCTGAATCCAAGGTTAGAAACTGTGGTGGGGTCGGAGGGCTCTGGCCAACCAATGGGGAGCACGCCCCTCAGTCCCCCCAACCCAAGGGCCCCCTCTCTTCCCTGCGTGGCAGCTCTGAAATGCAGGAAAGCTTGAGGGTCACTGCATTCCATCCCCCACCTGGGGCTAGGTAACATCTTAGCCTGGAGGACAAACTGTCAGCACCCTGTGGGGTCCTAATGCCCCACTCTTGCTAGGTGATATATTGGCCTGAGAAACCTGTCAGGCAGGAAAAACTCCTGCTGAGACCACCTCAAACAATCTCCTCCCTAGTCTGTAACCTGACAACAATAGCTGCTGTTAGGGAAATCTACTCTTCTCTAACCTGACTGGAGGTAACTTGACCTGGGATACAGGCTCCTGTTGGAACTGTCTCCAACCACACCCTCCTCCACAAAGTGTCTGCATCTTGGCACCCAGGAGGGCGACAGAAAGGAAACTCCAGCTGGTGGAGACCACGGCCCAGCACCCCACCCTCGTGGCCTCACACCCAACGTCTAGGAGGTTGCACAGTGGCCCCCCAGAATCTAGGGGAGGTGAAACCTTGACCAACAACTGCCCACAACCTCCACCCCTGCACCCCCTCGTGGAGTAGTGGGGCCCAAGCAGCAGAAAAGAAACTTAATATCAGGAACTCTCGATTCCTCCCCACCAGACATAACCCCAGGGGCAGGAGTAGCCCCCAGGTAAACACTGAGAGAAAGGAGAAAAATAAAAAGGGGGGAGGAGAGAGAAAGAACAGAAAGACTCCTAGCAACTATAAAATGAGAGCAGCAACAGCCAGTAGGACAACAGCAACATCTGGCAATGGAAAGGCGGGGGGGGGGAGGGGTTGAGCCCTAGCAGGGGGCCTACCCGGAAACTCAAAAACCTAAAAGCAAAAGGACTACAAAACTCTCCCCAAGTTTACATCTGCCCAATACCATTTTAATTTTTTTATTTATTCATTTTTTTATTAGAAACCACCACCCCTTTTTCTACCCCAGTTCTACTCAGAACTGGAAACACATTGGAGACACGCCACGAGAGACACAGATATTCAACAGAGAAAAAAGAAAATCCAGAAGATACCCAGACACAGCCAAGGCAACCCCGACACTAGGAAACAACAAACACTCCTCAACAAGTAGAACCAAGAATCATGCCCACCGGCACCAACGGCACAGGAATGCTATGATCAGAGCAAAGCAGAAGGCCAACAACAGGAAGAAAAAAAGTTACAAATGACCCTCAAAACAATACACCACAGAAAGAAAATCCCTCTTCAGAACCCAATAATAAGGACATAGAAGATTACATCTGCCTAACAGATAAAGAATTCAGAATAGCCATGATAAAAAAAATAATAGAATTAAATGAAAAGAACAAAGACTGAGGAATATAAATGAAGAACTGAAGAATGAGAATGAATCCATAAAGAAAATGAAGGAAATGGAGGATTTACAAACATTAGTAGAGAGCCATAAAAGTAGATTAAAACACATGGAAGCACTCTGATAAGAACTCTGGAAGATAAAGACACTGAAAGAACCAAGACAGAAAAGGAAAAAGAAAAACGAAGGAAAAAGAATGAGGAAAAGCTTCGAGAACTATCTGACACCATGAAAAAAGGAAATATCAGAATCATAAGAATCCCAGAAGGAGAGGAGAGAGACAGAGGAACAGAGAAACTTTTCAAGGAGATAATTGAAGAGAACTTTCCAAACATGAAAAAGGAAACAAAAATCGAATACAGGAAGCCAGATCTCCAAATTATTACAACAAAAGAAAAAAAACAGCAAGACATATGATAGTAAAACTATCGAGAATTCAAGACAAGAAAAATAAATTGAAAATGACGAGGACAATGAAACAAATAACCTACAAAGGAAAGCCAATCAGGTTGACACCAGATTTCTCCTAAGAAACACTACAGGCAAGAAGAGAATGGAGAGACATATGTAATATACTACATGCCAACAAATGTCAACCAAGAATACTCTACCCTGCCAAGCTCTCCTTCCTCTATGAAAAAAGAATATAGGCCTTCTCTGACAAACAGAAACAACAGAAATTCATCACTACCAAACCCCCACTCCAAAACATACTACGAGAAATCATAAAGACAAAACCAACAGAGGAAAGACCAGGAAATATGGAATAAGGTAAGGATTAGAATCACAAAAAGGTAAACAAAAAGACAAATATGGATGAAGGTATATCAATATTAACTCTAAATGTAAATGGACTAAACACACCAATTAAAAGAAACAGAATAGCAGAATGGATCAAAAACCAGAACCGAATCTTCTGCTGTCACAAGAAACATATTTAATTGTGAAAGATAAACAGAGATTAATAGTTCAAGGATGGAAAACAACCCCACAAGCAAATGGACCAAGAAAGAAGGCAGGAACAGCTATACTTATATCAGATAAAATAGACTTCAAACTTAAGAAAGTAAAAAGAGACAAAGCTGGTCACTACATCATGATAAAGGGGACAATAAAACAGGAGGATATAACACTCATCAACATATACTCCCAAATGAAGGAGCACCAAAATATATCAGACAATTATTATCATCCCTGAAAACGGACATTAAAGAAAACACATACATAGTAGGAGACTTCAACACCCCACTTTCTCTATTGGACAGATCAAGAAGACAAAAAGTAACCAAGGACATTAAAGCTCTAAATAAGGACCTAGACCACATGGGATTAACAGATATCTATCTATCACTTCACCCCCGAAAAATTGAATACACATTTTTTTCAAGTGCATAAGAACATACTCCAGGATCAATCACATATTAGGCCACAAAACAAACCTCAACAGATATGCTAAGATCAAAATCGTACCAGCCTTCTTCTCCGATCATAAAGGAATCAAACTGGAAATAAACCATAAAAAGAAAAAAAGAAACTTTCTTACCTCATGGAGACTGAAGCCCACATTACTGGAAAACCAATGGATCAATGAAGAGATCAAAGAAGAAATTGAAAAATATCTAGAACTGAATGACAACGAGGACACAACTTTCCAGAACGTCTGGGACACAGCAAAAGCAGTAATAAGAGGAAAATATATAGCATTACAAGCTCACATCAAGAAACAAGAAACAACCCAAAGAACCAATTTAATCTCACATCTCCAACTAGAAAATGAACAACAAAAAAACCCAAAGCCAGTTTAAGAAAGGAAATAATAAAAATCAAAGCAGAAATAAACGAAATGGAAAAAAAAATCCAGAAGATCAACAAAACCAAAAGCTGGTTCTTTGAAAAAAATAAACAAATTAGGCAAACTACTAGCCAGACTTACAAAGGAGAAATGAGAGGAAACACAAATAAATAGGATCATAAATGAAAGAGGAGCAATCACAACGGACACAGCAAAAATCAAAAAAATAATCAGAGATTACTATGAACAGCTATACAGAAATAAGTACAACAACCTAGAGGATATGGACAAATTCCTAGAACTACACAATCATCCAAAACTAGATAAAGAAGATATAGAACACCTAAACAAACCAATCACAAGCAGTGAAATTGAAACAGTAATTAAAAACCTCCCCAAAAACAAAAGCCCTGGACCAGATGATTTCACAAACGAGTTCTACCAAACATTCAAAAATGAAATAGTCCCTATATTACACAAACTCTTTCAAAAAATCGAGAAGGAAGGAGTACTACCAAACACATTCTATGAAGCAAATATTACTCTAATACCAAAACCAGACAAAGACAATACAAAAAGAAAAAAGAAAACTACAGACCACTATCCCTAATGCATACTGATGCAAAAATATTTAATAAAATCTTGGCCAACAGGATCCAACAATGCATCCAAAATATAATACACCACGACCAAATGGGATTTATTCCAGGGACACAAGGATGATTCAACATCCGAAAATCAATCAATGTAATCCAACACATCAACAAAAAGAAAAATAAAGACCATATGATCATATCAATAGACGCTGAGAAAGCATTTGACAAAGTGCAACACCCATTTATGATAAAAGCCCTTGAAATCCTTGGGATAGAAGGAACATACCTCAACATAATAAAAGCCATATA
>PVIJ01024735.1:0-11793 GCA_004024925.1 Scalopus aquaticus
GATCTGTGGTGACTGAATGGGGGACCAGGGAGACCAAGAGGGAATCAAGGGGCCAGTCCAGGTGGGACAGAAAGTCTGTGAGGACAGACTCTGGGGCCACCTAGGACCAGGATACTTTCAAGGGTGATGTTCCAGGTGGTGTGTGGGAAATGTGGCTGGGTCTCAGGACTTGGGCCAGATGTAAGAGTCACAGATGATTGAAGTAAACCCATGACCATGAGTCAGGGACATGGACAGAGACCACCCTGTCCCGTATGGAAAGTTGTGTGGTCCTGGACGGGGAGGCTCAGGAAAGCAGAGAAGTGTCTCCTCAAGGCCAGAGAGAAAGAATCTAGAGACGAAGTAAACTCACTTGTTTTTTTCGAAGCTGAGTTAAAGTCAAACCACAGACCACAGAGCAGGAAATCCTGTGGAAAGGACCAGACCAATGAAGCTCATTCAGTGTAAATTTGAGGCTCAAAGACCTAGACACACAATCACACCACGTTGTCAGTGAGGATCATTCATGAATTTTAAGATTGTCCTCTGCTTAGGCAAGTTGCCTAAAACAAGATGGATACAAACCGAGCACTTTTGATGGTCTTTTCAGCTAAAACCTGGGAAACTGTTTGACTATCCCACCACTTTACACAGGTATGTAGTTTGCATGATGTTATATGAGATAGTTTTTATTTTTATGTCTTCAAAAATCTAAGAAAAGTTTCTGGTTGATTTGAAGTTGATGGTTGAGTTGAAGGCTATAAGGTTTCTGGCTTGTGTGTTTTCTGTTAACAACTTGCTATATAATGTTGAAGTAGTAATCACTTTAAGGAATTGAAGTGATTTGGGTGACTGCATACAGGTTTATTAAAGTGAAATCATTATTTCCTTTTCTTTCTTTTTTAAAAGAAATTTATTTTTATGTATTTATGCATACAAGAACTGGGGTATAGGCCAGATGTGTGGAGGGGTTGTGTGAGAGGATTTACCAGAGACAAAGTGGGAAGCAGAACAGGCAGATCTACTGAAATCCACTACTGAGGAGAGCAGCAGGCGAAACAGGAGAGGTCTGCTGTACCATGTGGGTCAGCTCCCTGGCTAGGGATCAAATTCATCCCTCAGTGACTGGTGATAGCTTAATAGTGCTGAGACTTTAACCCCTGCACCACCAGGGAGGCCTTATATCCTTGTCTTTCATCTAATTTTTTTTTAAGAAATGACCATCTCTTGCTCTAATGAAATCATGTTTCACACATTGCCTGTAAATACAAGTTTGTCTAATAAAACTGATGATAAAAATATTTACCATAGATATATATGGTAATATATGGTTGTAAAAGTATGAAAACATCTATGACCCGCTGCTGAGTGACTAATAATCTTGTAGATGAATGGAAAAGTGAGAATGAGATAAACTTATTTGTTGAAATATCAAAGATTAACATAACATATACTGATATATCATATTTACATGGGGTGATAACATGTATTTTGGAGTTTTGCACCTATAACCCCTAAAAAATATATGTGGTTGAAAAATCAGTTATCAGAATAAGTATAATAAAAATAAATGACTGTGGAGATGAATCAGGCTGGACTCTGTTCCAAGGACAGTGTGGTCACAGGTATGTGCTAAGAATGGATGGGCCGGGAGGCTTCAGAGTGGACTGTGGGAGTTACTCAAAAGGAGGGAGGACTGATAAATTATACTGTTAAGTGTGATATATCATTAACTTATTGAATGTTCATTGTTTCCAAGAGAAGTGAAGAATAATATATCATAATGTTCTTGCCAAGGGTCAAAACTCCTCTAATAAAATACTTAAGATTTGTGCATTTCTCCAGATAGAGTTTTATCTCAAAAAAAAAATCTCAATCCAAGCTGAACTCTAGTTGCTAATTGGAATGCTCAAGTGTTGAGAAATGAAAAGTACTGACATCTGCAACTAACTTTGAAATGCATCAGAAAATGAGATGGATGAATAGAGAGATCTGTGGGTAAAGATAACTGATAGAGCAGATGTGGTGATTACTGATACTGGGAGTAGGTGTGTGCTCTGCACTATTATTTCAACTTTTCTGTGTGTTTGAAAATGTTCATAAAACACCAATTTTTCAGAATATTTTTTACACCTTATTACTATTGATAATAGTGGTTGGGACCCGTTAGGGCTCCTGCTTCTCTGCTTTCACAATAAACACGCTCCTTCCTCTCAGCACTTGGCTCAGGCAGGGTTGACACGTGTCTTTGTCACCTTTACTAAGTGTCCATCTCTCATCACAGTGCAAGTACCACATCTCCAGGGTTCTCTCTCTGGTTGTCATTGTATCTTCAGGGGAGCAGCTTTGGGAGGCAGGGAGCCAGCCAGGGAGAGGGATTCTGGGAAATGAAGGGGAGACAAATGCTGAGAACACATGGGAGAGATTCCCTGGTTTATTGACAAAGGCATTTCTCAAATTGCCATCTGTGGAACCCTTGAAGTCACCCAGAACCTGTCACAGGCCCCATGAGGTCAAAACGATTTTCAAAACATCACTTAGACAACACTGGTCTTTTCACTATTTTGGCATTTGCTGAGTAAATTTAAGTACGAGTGGAGATTATGACACCAGCTGTAGAAGTAGTAATTCTTCACCTGCAGAAACAAAAATTAAAGCCAGTTTCACTTGAGAATGTCCAGGGAAAAGCATAAAAGTTACCTTCACTATTGTGTCATCCTCAAATCCACACTCTAAAGCATCTGGTATGATGATTGGAAGTCCACACAGAGCCTTCTGTGGCATTTCCGAGCGCTGCTTCCCAAGGGAGTATTTGTATTGAGATGAATTAGGCTCTTTTTATTTGTGGGCATTACCATCCTTACCTGTAGGGATGAATGGCAAAAACTAAGGTTATTTATATTTGGTTAATTAGCAGACACTTTCCTCTAAATGAATGTCTCTTTCTTTAAGAAAATTAACAGACAAGGGTCTCCCTGGTGGCACAGTGGTTAGGCCTTGCGATGTGGAGCTGTGGGCAGTGGCGATGCGGGTTGGACGCCTGCCTGGCCGGGGAGATTTCCACATGGCACGGCAGACCTCTCCTGCGTCGCCCGCTGCTCCCCTCAGTAGTGTGTTTCCATCGATGTGCCTGTCCTGCTCCCCACTCTGTCTGGTGAACCCTCTCACCACCCCACGCCTCTGGCCTGTACCCCAGCTTGTATGCCTAAATAAATAAATCTTAAAAAAATTCAGAAAAAAAGGGCCTCCCTGGTGGCGCAGTGAGTTAAAATGCTGTGCTATGGAGCTATCGGCATCTGCAATGTGAGTTCCACAGCTGGCCAGGGAGATTCCCACATGGCACGGCAGACCTCTCCTGCCTGGCTCACTGCTCCCCTCAGCAGTGTATTTCCCTCCATCTGCCTGTTCTACTACCCACTCTGTCTCTGGTGAACCCTCTCGCCGCCCCACACCTCTGGCTCGCGCCCCAGCTTGTATGTATAAATAAAAAAAAAATTCAAAAAACAAAAAGGAAAATCAACAGAATCAACCAACAATTGAGAAGTGATGGTAAGTTTGCCTTGATAAAATATAAGCTCTCAGAGAAAGCCAGAATTCTGAAAAATCAAGTGCCATCACTATTTGACAACTACAGTACTAGTTTTCTTTTGGGATTGATGATTAAAAAAAACCAATTATTTGATTATTTGATTCCAGTGTAATTAACACTGAAGATCTATGTAACAATGCATTACCAAAAAACAAACACAAAAAAAAAAAACAAAAAAAAAAGCACACATTAGCACAAGTTTCAACCAATATGTGAGAGGCCAATGGAAATGAAAGAGAATAGGAAATATTCAAAGATAATATTTCAGGTTTCACTTCCCAAACAATCTTCAAGAAACTACCACCTGTAAAGCATTAATTTGGAATCAAACTGGAATATTCACAATTATCTGAAAATACTACTACTCTCTTTATCCCTCCAGGCTGCTGCTTCTCCCAGCCCAAACCCACTCCTCCTCAAGGTGGGGAAGAGAGTTGGGAACCTCGCCTTTGTCTGGATGTCACACTGTGATAGTGTCATGTCTCCTCTCACAGTCTGTGGGGTGGCCCTGCCTTTATAATCCACACTCATCCCTGTTCTCACCCCCATTTCCTGGGGGGTTTCCAGGGAAGACAATCAGCATCATCGCTGCTCCAGTCACAAAGTCTCCAGTGACTCTCCTGGACTCATTTTCCCTAGACCCCAGGAGGGGAGAATGAGTCCCCTAACCCTCCTGCTGCTGCTCTGGGGGCCCCTGGCCCGGATGGAGACCAGGGCAGGTGAGTGCGGATCCAGCTGGAAACTGTTGCCCCAGAAGGGAGGATTAACACCCCCTGAGGGTCAGGTCCCAGGAAAAGCTCATTTCCTACCCCAACCCCTGTGCCTCTGTCAGTCCCATTGTGTTCTGGCCCTTTCTATCCCTCCCAGCGCCCCTGTGTGCTCTGCTCCGCAGGAGTCTGGGCCCTTCTTGGCCCACTGCCCCTTTTCAATATCAGGAGCCCCCTTGCCCCTTTCTGCCCTCCAGGCCCATCTCCCTGGGACCTGGGCCCGCCCTGAGAGGAGTGTCAGTAGGGTCTTCCCCTCCCCGCCCCCAGGTTCACACTCCCTGAGGTTTTTCTACACCGTGATGTCCCAGCCCGGCCTCGGGGAGCCCCGGTACATGGCCGTGGGCTATGTGGATGACACACAGTTTGAGCGGTTCGATACCAACTCTCCGGGTCAGAGTGTGGAGCCGCGGGCGCCCTGGGTGGAGCAGGTGGGGCAGGAGGATCTGGACGAGGAGACCCGGATCCAAAGGAACAACTCACAGTGGTTCAAAGCGCTCCTGAGGGACCTGCGCGGCTACTACAACCAGAGCGAGGACGGTGAGCTTCACGGAGCGATCCCAAGATCAGGTCACCACCCCCATTCCCACCATAAGGTCAGGGGTGTCCTCGACACCCAAAGTCTCAGGGTCCTCTGATACCTGGAGGCAGGTGGATCTGCCAGGCCCCTCCACAGGGGAAGAGCCTGCCTGCAGGGGAATTTCTTGCCTGCAGTTTCATTTTCAGTTGAGGTTTATTCAGGGTGAGAGGGCGGGGTGACCGCAGGGTGACCGCAGGGCTGACCACACAGTTGGGTTTCAGGGTCTCACACGCTCCAGAGGCTGTGTGGCTGCGAAGTGGGGCCGGATGGGCATCTCCTCCACGGTATGACCACTACGCCTACGACCCCGCTGATTACATCGCCCTGACCGAGGACCTGCGCTCCTGGACACCCGCAGACTCAGTGGCTCAGAACACCCAGTGCCAGTGGGAGGCCTCGGGGAGGGCCGAGAGCGTCAGGAACAGTCTGCAGAGCAGGTGCCTGATGTGGCTCTGCACACTCCTGGAGGGGAAGAAGGTGCTGCAGCGCACAGGTAAGAGGGGCCACAAGGCCTGTGACATTCCCTCATCCTGGCACCCCAGGGGGGAAATGGATTAATGGGCAGAACAGCACCTGCTTTCTGGGCAGAGAGGGAGGAGTCCCCCTGGGCTTCATATTATATACTAGAGAGAGACTCACCCAGAAGACACTACTCTTCTGGACAGTTAAGGAATCTAGTCTCTCCTGATGGAGGGGAGGCCATACCTGAGATAACTCTTCACTGAATCCTTTGCCCCTCCAGCCATTCTGGGAACCATGAGTTTCTCTTTCAAGGTCTTGATTTTGGTCTGAGAACATTTTTGGATCTGACTCCTGCCTTTCTGTGTCACTCACTCTCCAACCAGGTCAGGAGCAGAACTCTGTCTTCTCCTTAGAGACCTGCATCCTCCTACCCTGGGCTCTCACCTGGTTATCCCAGATTCTCCAGACCAGGCTGGTTCTGGGTGTTGTGCTTCCTCCCTCCAAACCACTTGTCATGTCCCATTCTGAGGATGGTCATGTCAGGCTCCTTCAGTGTCCATGGAGAAAACCCAGAGTGTGATATTTCTGATTTATTCCCTTCAGAATCCCCAAAGACAAATGTGACCCACCACCCAATCTCTGACCAGAAGGTCACCCTGAGGTGCTGGGCCCTGGGCTTCTACCCTGCGGAGATCACCCTGACCTGGCAGCGAGATGGGGAGGACCTGACCCAGGACACGGAGCTGGTGGAGACCAGGCCTGGGGGGAATGGAACCTTCCAGAAGTGGGCGGCTGTGGTGGTGCCTTCTGGAGAAGAGCAGAGATACGCGTGTCATGTGCAGCATGAGGGGCTGCAGGAGCCCCAAGTTGTGAGATGGGGTAAGGAGGGGGATGTGGGCACAGAGCCTCTGCTCAGGGGCATCAAGGGCCCTTCTAGAGACCTTCAGAGGGTCAGGATGAGACCTGGGGCTCAGGGTCTCACTCCCCTTCCCTTCCAGACCCCCCTCCTCAGCTCTCCATCCCCACCGAGGGCATCATTGCTGGCCTGGTCCTTGGAGCTGTGCTCACTGGAGCTGCGGTGGCTGCAGCTGTGATGTGGAGGAAGAAGTGCTCAGGTAGGGGAGGGAGTGGGGGTTTCTTGTCCACTAGAGGCTTTCAAGTCCCAGGTAGAAATTAGTAGGAAGTGTAATCCCCCACAGGTGTTGCCCAGTCTGGAACTGATTGCTAACACTCATTCTTTCGTAAAGCATTTATGAAAATGAATCACTAATTGTTCACTTTGTAATTCTGGTGATGGGGACATGATTCCCAGCAAAAGTCATAGTGAGTTCCAGGGCACCTTAGGGTTAATTAGGCCACTTCAGAGACAGTGAAGGCAGGGACTTCAGAGAGTTAAAGAGGTGCTAACTAAGACACTCCAGAGATAAGGACAGTAAATTCTAGGTGCTAACCAAAATATACTCCAAAGACAAGGTAACTAAATTTTAAGTACCAACCAGACTTACTCCAGAGATGAGGTCAGAAATCCAGGAGGACTAATGGGGGCAGTAAATTTTAAGGCTAAAATTCAAGACTAATTGGGACAGTAAATATTAGCAGACCTTGGACATGAGAGGTAAAAAGAGGAACTCTAAGACAAGAGCTGGGAAAATGGGCACATCTACCCAGAGGAGTGTGGCCACTAGGAGAAAGAGCCAATCACAAAGCAGGATGATGAGGTTTTTAGAATAGAGAAAAAAAGGTTTAAATGCCCCTAGACACAGACCCACAGTGGCTTCCTTGCCCCTCCCAGGTACAGCGTAGCTGGGAGTCCTTGCTCTCTTCATTTCAACAAACTTTACTTTCTTAAACAAAGTTTGTTTCTCTCTGCTTACTTATCTAAAATGTATGTGAATTCCTTTTTATGACTTCGTGGGACAGGACCTGTGGTGGTTCAAGGGTTAAATTATCAGCACACACCCCAACTTCATAGAGGGGACTCATTGTCTGGGATCTTACAAGAATAAGGTAAGTGAGCTGAGAGGTGCAAATATTTTCTTTATTCTCATTTTGTCCTATATTCCTCTTGCTAAACATTTTCTTTCTTTGGAGCCATCAGAGACCACAAAAAGGGCACAGGTCTGTCAGTAAATGCCAAAGGGCGTCTGCCTTAAAGAGTCCTGTGAAAGGATAAACTGGTAACCAGACCAGAGAAGGGGACTAGCCCATCTGCCAGTGAAAAATACAGTCTGGTCGTCGTATGAGGGCCTGTGGTCTCTGAAGAGCCAGGCACAGACATCACCTAGAGGCCATCCGGGAGCTGCACATGAGGGGCTGATGTCCCAGCAGCTCGGGCCATCCTCCCTGCCCTCAGCAGAAGGGGAGTTGCTGAGACCCCGTGGAGGATGAAGGGTCCCAATGTGACAGTTGGGAAAGTCATTCCCCACTAAGCACCACACAGGATCTGACACACAACCCCACTTTGGCTTCAGATCCCTGTCAGGATTATTTTAATGGCTCCTCTTATTTTCTCTTGCTCTATTCTCTTTCTCTCTCTCTCCCTCTCTCCCCCTCTCATCTTTCTCCTACTCTCCCTTTCAGTGCTACACATTTACTTCTCTGTTATCTGTAGGTGTAGGGTGTAGAAATTTCAAAAACTTTCTCTTTCTGTCCTTTATTTTGTTGCAAAATTAATGGGCACCCGTCAGCCCAGTAAAAGCAACAAGAATGAGGCGCCATTCTTAAAGTCTCGGGTGAAATGTTTCTCAGCTGGTGGGGCTTCCTGATCTCCCACTCACTGAGTGGGAATGTCGGGACTCTCCTGTCACTGATTCCTCACTTTTCTTTATCATCCATGGACTCCGAGGTGCTCAGGATGACCGAGCTGTGGCCCTGGGAACCCTGGACACCCAGGAGATCCGATGGCGCAGATGAGGCGTCCTGCTAGGCGGCACCCGGGCGAGAGTCACAGAGGCCTGACTGGCTAGAGAAGGACTTTTACCTTCTTGGTCCCTTCCCCTTAGGGAAGATTTCTTTCAGCGTCTATCAAGACAGCTTATAATTCACAAGGTAAAAAATATTCTTAAAAATCTTGGGACACCCCCTGGGAGCCTTTCCCCTGCTGTCTGCTTTGACCCTGCCAGTAGGCGCAGGCAGAAGAGGTTGGTTTCATGTTACGACAGGGATGCATGTACAGGTTTGCCTCAAATCCTAGTTCCATCTGATTGATTACACCTTTGGTATAGTAAATTTGTCTCATGACAGTTGTCCAAAAGGGATCTTAAAGCAAGTAAATATCAGGCTCTGGGCTACTGCCAGTTCAAGGGCTATGACTTTAAGAATCATTTTTGTTTTCTGGTAAATGGGCATCATGAAAGTTAGGCCTCAGGACCCTGAATGAGGCCTGCGTTTGGTCTGCTCTTCAGGTGTGTTCAGATGAGGCGAGTGTCTTATTATAGGCTCATTAGACGCTTTTTGGGTACCCTTTATAAAAAGACGTCGGGGTTGCCGGTAGGGTCCCACAAAGTCCGGTACTCCTCTCCTTCTGTTTGATGGGAGACAGATAGGATCATTGTGTCCAGGTCATGCTGGTAATGGAGCTATTAAGTCCAGCAGACTCTCCCGTGGGGAGACTGTTCATCACTCACAGTTAGAGCACCAATTTAAATGGAGGGACGCCTCCGTAGAAAGGAGCTGGTGCTGGACACCTGCCTTCTTTCCTTGTTGTAGATGGGAGCTTCCTCATTTGTCTTAAAAAAAGGGTACACCTTTCTCCTACTTCCTAGAGTTGGACCAATTTTCAGGTACAAATTTCTCCTGTCTCACCTGTTGCTTCTCTTAGCTGTGTATTTCAACAAGGACCCTATAAATAGAACACTGCACTGTAGCTGGGAGGGGCAAGAGGGTTTCACTTTCCTTCTCTTGCTTCCCCCTGTGTAAGCCTGCATTGCTTTGCATGGTGAGCCCAGGTCCTGAAACTCTGCCTAACAATTGATGAGTCACTCAGACCCAGTCTTGACAGCCAGTCAAGAGGCCACGGCACATGGTCCTAGTCGGACCGGAGGGCCTCTGACTTAGCTGCAGGGATGCCCCTGTTTTGTCTCTGCAGCGTTCTTGCAAATACTCTTCTTTTATTGCTGCAGAGATCATAAAATATTCTATCTCAATTCCACGGAACTTGCCCTTGAGCTACATTCTTAAAACCTAGCTAAATTAGATCCAGGCTCTAAAGAAAAAAAGCACCTAGTCTTTCTGAAAATACTGCCTGGCCCCAGTACAAAAATCTGGTCCACAGATGGCATCCTCAGTTGTAACACCCTTCTTCAGTTAAATCTCTTTTACCCCAGGCAAGGCAAAGGCTGAATGCTAGGGACTAAAGTGAGGGACCCACTACAGCTGGCTGTTAAGGGGGGTGGGTGGTGCCTCTGGTCTCAGCAAGCAGCTGCCTGGATTTTTTTCTCCAGTGTTAAGATAATTGGTATGTCTCTCCTGTTTTCCAGCTGTGGGGGAACTGGACTCTTCTTTTGCCCACCTTGAGACACTGTTCTGGCTTATTCTATGGGTAGAAAATTTTATTTCCCCATGTTTTCCTAGTCTTGAAGTCTAAACTATTTAAGGTAAAAACTGGTCAGTTACTTTGAACTTGCTAACAAACTATACAAGGTGCTTATTGGTTGAGCAAAAACATCAAAATTGCTCATTTGCCTGTAAAGTTTTAATTTCTTATTAAAACTAATTAATATGATAAAAATTATAAAGTGAAAATACAACTTTCTTTTTTTTTTTTTTACTATTTTTTTAAAGATTTATTTATACATACAGCTGGGGTACAGGCCAGAGGTGTGGAGTGGCGAGAGGCTTCACCAGAGACAGAGTGGGGAGCAGAACAGGCAGATCAGAAATACACTGCTGAGGGGAGCAGTGGGCAAGGCAGGAGAGGTCTGCTGCACCATGTGGGACTCTCCCTGGCCGGGCGTCGAACTCACATCGCTGCTGCCGACAGCTCCACAGCCCAGCGCTTAACCGCTGCGCCACCAGGGAGGCCCCGAAAATACAACTTTCTTTGAGCTAAATTCCAAGCCCCAGATTTCCGATAAAAGTCTGGCAACAGGCAAACTATAAAGGAAGATCTTAATCTACCTCTTCTCCTGTCCTCCCCATACATGGTCCCTAAAAGAAAAAAAAAAAGGGTGTTGTAGTTTCTCAATGTCTTCACAAATATTGGAGAAATAATTATTTCTTAAAATTAGTACACATGGCCAAAAATTTTAAATGAAAATCAAGAGATCTCTGTGTCTATTTTGTTTTTTACCTCCAGAGGATTAGTTATAAATGGCACCTGTAGAAAATCCTAAATTTTGAGATCGCAATCTAAAATTCTGGTAAACAAAAACTAACCCCAAATTTAATGGTTTAAAGCATATATGCCTTAAGGTTTTAGTGTTGGTTACTAATATTTTACTCTGTTTAAATGTGTTTACTTAAAAGAAAGCTCATGCTATTCAGAAAAGAGTAATCAACCTGGTCTATGTCTAAAAAGAAACTTGCTTCTGAGGTTTTTAATCTAAACTTCTCTTGATGAGGTCTCTTTCCAGGAAAACTAATCCACTTACCTTTTTTCCTTGGAGAAAAAATAGTTTTCTCCCAGTAAATGGCTTGTGTTCTTTTCTCCCCCAGCAAAAAAAAAAAAAAAAAAAAATTCAAGGTGGCATCTAAAGCCATGTGGACAAGTTACTGAGACTCTCACGTGCATATAGAAAATGTGTATGGTATTGTCGTTTTTTTTTCTTTTAGCAATCTATCTAGTGTTTGCCTAAAAAAAAAAAAAAACTTGGTATGTGGGATTATTACAGTTGTAACTCTGCTATTAACTTAAAATTCCAGTTCTAAGAAAAACTAAAGCTGCAATTGGTATGTATCTTAAATTTTGTTCTCTTCATCATTATTTAAGTGGTTGTTAAATCTCTTATAAGACTAAGATTTTGCTGTTTAGTAATGAGAATTTTTTGATCATTTAAAGTCACCTTGTGTAAAATTACTGAAGTTTCAGGTTTACCTTTTGCTCCTTATTGTAAGGAAACTAAAATTTAACGTCATCTCACCTAAAAGAAAATTAAAGGATGTGTTTGTGTAAGTTGTCTAGTGTAAAGAGATGATACTATAACAGCTATTAGAATGTCTTACAATCCAGGGATTAAAAACTAGGATGTAATAAATCTAAATGCAAATGTAGTGAGGTGTGTTTTTTTTTTTTTTTTTTTTTATATATATATATTTTTATTGTTATTTATGTCTTTTACATTTTGTATTCCCCTAGGGTAGCCCACCACCAATTCACCCGTGATCCATCTCCATGGTCCCTTGTGTTCTTTTCTATTCCATTTTGTGCCCTTTCCCTTCCCTCCCTCCGGCTCCTTCCTCCCCCCCTCCCCCCCCACTGA
>PVIJ01024736.1:0-11799 GCA_004024925.1 Scalopus aquaticus
TCCCAATCTACTCATGGCCAGAACACACATTCAGGGTCCAGTACAAGTGGAAGAAGGGCATCCAGTCACAGCGAGTCTAGTGACAGTGAGGGGCATTCTGGAACCCCACAGACACATTCGGGATCCACCCATGGTCATGCAGGAAGGCAGCAGGGAGAATCAGCAACGAAAGGTGGCGGCAGACAGGGAACCACTCATGTTCACACAGGAATATCACATAGAATCCCCGAGTCTTCTCCTGAGTATGCTGGAGTTGGACATGGTATATCATCATCAAGTGATAGGGGTAGTCAGTCATCTGCTCATGGACATTTAGCATCTGGGAGTACAGAGAGTCGTGCGTCAAGTCACACACAGCACTTTAGGGATCACAGAAGGACAAAGTCAAGTAGCAATCATGACCATTCTCAAATTGATCATTCTCAGTCAGAGGTTGCTGGAACTCAAAAATATGGCTCTAGTCTAGGTTGGAAACATGGCAGTTATGGAAGTGCAGAATATGACTATGGTCAGTATGGGTATAGGCCTTCTGGTGGCAGCAGAACCCATAGCCGCAATTCAAGCCCTTTGAGTTCAAAAGACCGTTCTGCATACAAAAATGTTTCTAGACATGGACAGTCAGATTCTAGTTCTGAGCATACTTTATCAGATTCTGAAAGTACAGAAAGACACAGTTTGCATCATGGACAATCAGAAACAGGTTATGAACAGTCATATTGTTCCCATGATCAGTCTGGTTCCAGTGTACCTAGAAGGCAGGCATCTAGTCATGGACATTCAATAGTAACTCATGAACAGTCCAGTGACTCCAGTGTTCAATCTAGAAAGCAGAGTTTTCCTCATAGCCAGTCACAGAACCACTCTGCGTCTGCCCACGTTC
Source organism: Scalopus aquaticus (assembly GCA_004024925.1). Lineage (NCBI taxonomy): Eukaryota > Metazoa > Chordata > Mammalia > Eulipotyphla > Talpidae > Scalopus > Scalopus aquaticus. Next base: position 881 of record PVIJ01024736.1, read on the forward strand.
AAACCATATCAATTCATGGTCCTTCAGAATCTCATTCTATTAGATGTCAGGGATTCCATTGTGATAGTAAAGGGCATTCAGAGTATTGGGGAAAACAGATTCATGAACAATCAGTATTTAGACCTGAGCAGTCAGAATTTAACACAACCGGTATATATGAACCTAACCATGAGCATTTGAGAAGTATATCATCTCATGACCAGGTAAAACCCAGCATGAGTTTACCGAGACAGGGATTAAGTCACAGACAATCAAGAGATATTCATAGCCAATCTGGACACAGCACCCGTGAAAGAGAAATATATAGCCATGGCCAATCTACTGATCATTATGGGCAGTCAAATGACACCAGAAACATAAATCAAAGATCCATTTCTAGTCAGTTTACAGGAACAGAAGATCATACAGGAACTGAAGATTATGGGCAGAGGTATTCATCAAGCAGTACAGACACCTGGAGTAGGGGGAGGCAAAAGAAAGAGTCGGGATCCAGTTTGTCGGGGAGTAGTAGAAGATATAGTCAGGATGTGGATGATAAGCAGATAAGAGACTCTAATACCAGAAGTTACCATGAAAGGGAGAAAACAGACTCGGGATTCTTTCACTTGGATAGCACTACCCCACTCTATGAATATGTTCTAGAACAAAGAAGATATTACTTTGAATAATCACTTGAAGCCAGTAGAAACTAATTTAAGATGAGTAACCCAAAAAGAAAAGAAATATGAAACATGAAATTAAGATATTTAACATGAATCAATCTTTCTTTCTTTCCTTTTTTTTTTTCTGTAGGGGTATGTCTGTTCTTTCACTTTATAATATTTTATTAATTTTGTTTGGTGCAAGGTTACTTGTAAGGCTCCATAATCACTGAGTTCTTTGGGTAGAAAACAGTAAATAGAAGAAATCAATAACATTTGGGAATATATTCAGAACTATAAGTGATTTTGTGCTCTGGAATAAACTGAGCAATTTTTAAAAATTTATGAGACTCAAATTTTGAACTTTCCAGATTTTTGTTTTAATTGATTATTGATAAATCTATCCAGGGAGCTACAGACGTGGTTTAGGAGCCAAAATTTCTCTAATAACATTGTAATACATCCCATGTCCTGAGCAAAGAATGTTTTAGTCACTGGAACTACAGAATATTTGCATCATTTTTGCCACCACTGACATTCTGTACTACTACTTTTGAATTTATTATCATGACCTCCTGGAAATGGGATCCAGAAAATTTTATTGCATAAAAATTGATAATAAACTTTTCATCAAAATATAGTGTCTCTTCTCTTTCATCCTCACAAACGTAAATATAGCTATCTGCCATGGGGACCAGTGACATTTCTTTCTTCTACTTCTGGCCACCTAGATGGCAGTGAAACACCCAGACACCAATAATAGAGAGTCCAAGGAAGGCAAAATTCAGTTACTTCTGATCTTCCCCTCAATCTAATCACTGTCCAAAGCATTTATATGAACAAATGCTTTATACTGATGAATTGACCTCAGATGTTTGGGTTAATCATGATCATCATGGTAATTATTATCAAACATAATCTAAATGTATTTATTGAGACAACACAAGTCTGGAAATTAAGTTATGCACCATGGACTTTCTCTGTGGAAAATATATATATATTTTTTTACATACAAGCTGGGGTACAGGCCAGAGACGTGGGGCGGCGAGAGGGTTCACCAGAGACAGAGCGGGGAGCAGAACAGGCAGATCAGAAATACACTGCTGAGGGGAGCAGCGGGCGAGGCAGGAGAGGTCTGCTGCGCCATGTGGGATTCTCCCTGGCCGGGCGTCGAACTCGCGTCGCCGCTGCCGACAGCTCCACAGCGCAGCACTTAACTGCTGCGCCACCAGGGAGGCCCTCTCTGTGGAAAATATTAATTGAAACACCCCTACCAATGGAAACTAGTGAGAATGGAGGCTAATGGGTCCAAAAGCTTCTAGTCAAAGAAAAAGAATTTTAAAATTTCTCTTTAAGAGGAAAAAAATACATGAGTTTATTATGAATAACAAAAATACATAACAAAGAGTATAAAATATGTAGAAGAGATGCAAACTTTACTACTATAAAAGAAATTTCACTTATAAAACCCAAAGAAAATGTCCAGGATGTCAGAACTAGTAAGGACTTTAAAGATTATAAACTCAATATATAGATTAAAAAAAGACTCCAAGCAACACACATTTTATCTAATCAAAATAGATAATTCCCTAAATCAGAAATTGGTACTTCGCTATTCTCTAGTCTCCTGAAAACTCAAGCTACTCTTTTTCTACCCTCACTTTTGGAACTCATACCAAAGAGAAATCCATCAAAATTGTTCAAGATCACAATTCCCTATCAGGTGAAGAGGTTACATGAAAAAGCAAACATAGGCTCAATCCTTTGATTAGACTGAACATATTCTATGTAGTTTTTACTATTTTAATTTAAGAACTATACGAACTTTAAATCATGCTATGTGAACAACAGAACACTAGTCATAGGGATTCATTAATGAAAGAAAATAAAATTGTTATACTATTAATGATACATATAAAAATGAGTATATGGTTGCTAACTCTAAACAGTAAACAATTCACACGTCTTTACCCATCATTCATTCATTCATTCATTAAATAAGTGGTAATTATCAAAAGAAACACTAGAAATTTAAATATCATATTTAGTCTCATCCAAACAATTTTTATTTTAGGTAAAGTAAATGAGAATCAAAGAAATAACTTGGCTACATCATGCAGCTAATTAGAAATTCTGTTATATAGCAAAGGCGTAGGTCTCCAAATTTTCAAACCAAAGTTCTTTTTACTCTATTGGGATGGGGGAAGAGTATTGTGCTCATTACATACATCTATAACACCACATTCTTCAATCTCTAAGTATAAATTTGGATTGTCTAAAATTTTGCCATTCCCTGAATCAATGTTAATTGCTTTTATTACATGCATGCTTGTATGTAGGTGTATATGTGTAAAATACAGGTCAAATATTTATATGTAATTCCCACAATTCCTTGACCACATGCATTGGAAGCTTAAATATAATAAGATTTTATATCCCAGACTGCTAAGACCCTCAATAATTTATTTTAATCAAATTGAGGCAAATATTCCTTATAAATTATACCAAAAGTATTCAAAATAATCCAAGAGTCATATAATCCTCTTCTAAATCAAAAAGAAATACAAAAGTGAGACAGTAGGTATATTTTTAAAGGAAAAATAATGAAGCAGCGGTGCACCCATATGGAACTCCAGTGAACAGTTGAACTTCTTAGATGCTATTCTGCTGGGAAAAGAAATGAGTCATGGGGTACGTACAATCAGAGATTTCCCCTCTACCCCCACCTGCATGGCAGCATCCTATAGATAATGTATCTCTGTGCCAAGTAATAACAAGTAATGTCAAAGCATTCTTTCTGCATAGCTATACAGTTAGGGAGGGCACACACACTTAGGAGGAACTATGCATGACCAAATTTACAGACACAAAGAAAATTCTTCTTCCAAACTTTCTAAATAAATATAACATTTAGGTAAGGGAAACTGGAGGTCAGTTTGTATTAGACACACTGCCTGCACTGGCTGCTTTGTTGGAGAATAGTTATAGTTTCCCATTTTACAAGTGTTTTTGATAACCAGAAAGAACCTTCTAAAATAATACCATATGCTGAATGCAACCTGTGTTGAACACTCTAATGCAATCAAAGGTGAATATATAAATTATGGGGTAGATGAGCAAAAGAAAGTAGAAAAACACAAAGTGATAAAAATTGAGGCAACAATGGATTTGATTGAAAATATATCAAATCAGTAACCAGAAAGTTTCCTCTCTAATAACATTTTTTTGCATTATTAAAAGGCTGCTAAAAAGACTAGACTCTGAATCTATTTTGCCATAATAGTTGGGGAGCATAGTAAGAAGAAGGGAAGATCTGCCTATAAGTAATAGTTTTACCAGAAGGAGGAGTGCTCTCTTTGTGTTATGAATGATCTTGAACAAGGAACTAAGGAATTTGCAAGGTAAATATATATAAATAATCTCATTTTGCACCCTAATAAACAGCAAGAAAAGAAGAAAATCAAAGTCCAGTAGTACACAGTAAATAACCCAAAAAAGCAGAAATAAATGAAATAGAAATTAAAAAGATAGTAAAAATGTCAATGAAGAAAAAAAAAAAACTAAAACCCTGTTTCCTTGAAATGATAAACAAAATAGACAAAGCTCCAGCCAGACTCACTAAGGAAAAAAAAAAGGGAGAAATCTCTACTAAAGAGAATCAGAGATGAAAGAGAACTTACAAGAGACATCTCAAATACGGAAGATCATGAGTTCTATGAATATCTTTATGTACAGAAATTAGATAACCTAGAAGAGACAGACAAATTCTTAGAATGTGAAGCTTCCCAGACTGAATCAGGAAGGAAAAAAAATTAACATACCAATTACAAGCAAGGGCATTGCAACAGTAATCAAAATTCTCCCTGCCCCCTAGTGCCCGCCCCCACCCCCCCACAAAAAAAAGAAACCCCTCAGGTCAGATGGAGTCACAGTAGTTTCTATCAAAAATTCAAAGATGCAGTAATATCTATTCTTCTCAAATTCCTGAGGAAGAGGGAGTGATTCCAAACATATTAAAAGGCTAACATTACTCTAATAACAAAGCAGACACAGACATCTCACACACACACACACACACACACACACACAAAACTACAGACCAATATCCCTGATGAGCACAAATACAAAAATATGCAACAAAATCCTATCAAACCAAGTTCAAGAGTACATTAAAAGGAACATACATAATCAACAAATGGGATTTATTCCAGGGATGCAATGGTTCAACAAATGTAAATCAATCAATGTAATTCACCATATCAACAAAAAGAAAAATTAAAATAATAGTATCATATCAATAGATGCTGAGAAAGAATATGACAAGATTCAACATCCATTTATGTTAAAAACTGGAAGAGAACCGAGAGATCAGATATAAACTTAAATTCAAATGGACAGTTAATCTACAACAGAAGAATCAAGAGTATACAATGGAGTAAGGAAAGTCTCTTCAAAAAGTAGTGTTTGAAAACTAGACTAATTCTAACTGAAAGGCTTCTTCACAGTATAAGAAACTATCATTAAAACAAAAAGACACCCTACCGAGCAGGAGAAAATAGTTGCACATCATACATTTAAGGGGCTAATATCCAAGATCTACAAAGAACAAAAATAAAAACAAATATCTCAATTTTTAAAAATGGGCAAAACAGCTCAACAGACTCTTCTCCAAAGAAGACATGCAGATGACCAACAGGCACAGGAGAAAAAAATGCTCATCATACTAATCATCACAGAAATATCAACCAAAACCATAATGTAGTATTTCACACCTGTGAAATGACCAACATCAAAAAGACCAGAAATTAAGTGTTGAGAACAATGTGGTGAAAAAGGAACCCTCATCTATTGCTGTTGGGAAGGCAGACTAGTTCAGCTTCTGTGGAAATAATATGAACGTTTCTCAAAATATTAAAGGTAGATCTACCATATGATCCAGCAATTCCAGTCCTAGGGTCCTAATCTACCTGAAGAATGCAACAACACTAATTTGCAACAATACTATATGCCTTACTGTATTCATGCAGCAGTATTTAAATAACCAAGTTATGAAAATAATCTATGTGACCAACGACAGAAGAGTGGAATACACATACATTAGTGGAATACTAATCAACTACTTAAAAAAAGGATGAAATCCCACCTTTACAACATGGAAGCAATTGGAGGGAATTATACGAAGTAAAATAAGTGAGAGGAAGAAAAACAAATACCAGATGATTTTACTTATATGTAAAATACAGAAGAATGAAACAAATAGTCAAAACTAAATCAAAACAAACCGTAGAAATCTGACTGTGTAACTGAGGCTATAACGGAGGGGGGGTTTGGGTTTGAGGGGGGAGCGATGGACTATGGCTGAGGATTATGGGTGCTCTGGTGGTAGATGTGGTATAGTAACATACATTTAAACCTACACATCTAAATCATACAGGGTTGTATATGAATATTACCTCAATTTAAAAATACAATTAAATACATTGATTAAAGAAAAAACCATACTTTACAGATTAAAATCGAAAATCAGAGAAGTTTTTTTAAACTTACTCAAATCCACATAATTGGTAAAGCAGGATATCGGCAATTTAAAGTCAGACCCCATTCCTCAAAACCAGGTGCCTCTTACTCCCTCAGCCTACCCAACGTAAGTATAACACCCAGAGAACATATATCAAATGTTGGTTTCCCTTACTTTATTTCCTCTAAAAATCAGTTCATGTTTCTCAAACAAAGAGATGAAAGAAAGAGATGATAGATATAAACAGATATTTTGAAATGAGTTTTGCTGCTAAGTCTTCTCCATACCTTAGGAGTTGCTTTCCTTCCTTCGTCAAGAGGATTTAATAGAATTGTAATTCAGTCCTTCTTCCTCAGATTCTCAAGATGAATTTTATCAGCTCTGATGTTTGTTGAATTGCTTGGCTAATTGGGTGTCTTAAAAACCAATCAACCAATAAACAAAATCACATCTTGTTCAAACTAATTTATTCCAAGTAGCATTAAAAATGCATTGCAACCTGCAATTGTTTCCAATCGGTGCAACTTCAGGGGTTGGACGAAATTTATGTTGTCTCCCAAAATATACCACATAAGCTGTGGATTTGAATATCTGGGGGACTAGGGGAATACCCAATAACATTTATTTTCCAGCAACATTACAACTTACTTCCTATTTCAGTTTTCTTTCAAATTCTTGCCTCACTCTTCCTAGTACCTTTCCTGACAAGTTCTGTCAGGCTTAGTTAACCAAGTATGTTAAAACAGATGGCTGAGCTCCGCCTATGTGTGACAAAATACTAATATTTCTACAGCTCTTCTTCAACACTTAATCCAAGAATGTGGGCTAGGATGATCAGCAATCCCTGTGATTAGTCTGATGGCAAAATTCAGATGATCCTGATACCATGGGTGTAGTCAGTGCAATATCAAGGATCATTTATTCACTCATTCATTCATTAGAAGGAAGTTAGTAACTACTTAATTGACAGACACTATACTTGATACTGAAGTTACAAATAATTTTGTAGGAGTTATTTGTAAGACACCAAATTTTGAAAGACACCATCCCTCTCCTTTGTAATTTTACATATTCATCAGGGAAAACAACATATGAGAAAATAATAGATAGGAAGACATGGCAAGTGCTGTATAGATACAATCAAGGGACTGTGTTTACAAGTACAGTGATCAACTAACTCTAATTAAAAGTGAAGAAACAGAATTCAAAGAAATCTTTAAGAGGAGAATTTTGCAGGAGGTATCCAGAAACATGTTTACTTGGGAGACTACACCAGGCATATATATTTTTAAGCGTATATAAAGTGTTAAAGAAAGAAAGAACACAGTAAGCTCAGGGAATGTGATAATGAATTGGAGACATTCAGCAGAGGAGGGCAAGGAAGAGGGATTAAAACAGGGGTGGGAAGAGCACAAGAGACTATGGTGATGGTTCACAGGTGAATTAGTGGTGGGAATTTTATGGGGTGATGAGAAAACAAACTGTACAAAAATGAACAATGAAGTAAAATATATAAAGAGAAATTAAAAGAATTCAACAAAACAAGTCCTGGATTGCATCTGACAGCAAGGAAAGAAATGATGTCAGTTCTATAAGTAGAGCCTGGATCACAATGAACCTTACAAGCTAAGAACTTTAGTTGTTACAAGCAGTGAAGAATTATCAAAGGGCTTCTTATACAAAAATCACAAGTTCATGACTTCATTTTGGAAAGATATATTTGTGACAGAGAGGTAAGATTAGAAGTATAGGGACAAGTTGGAGACTACTAATTGCAGACAGGTAAGATTTGACAGAGGTTACATGGGGTACATAAAATGCAGAACTTATTTCCAAAGAGATTTATTCTTAGATTATATATAAGTGACTGAATGAAACAAAGAAGTAAAATGATCTGCTAGATTCTGGTTTGAGTCATCATGAAGATAGAATAGGTCTGTAAGAGAAGAGATGAGACATTGATGAGAGAGTAAACTTTGTTGGTATTTTTTCTTTAGATGGTATTAAATTCGGGTCAAGCCACTGTTGCATCTAGACAGTCAAAAGGGACTAGCAGGCATAACTAGCTTCCTGATGTTCCGTTTGGCCAGCACAGCATTGGTTCACATTATTTAAGTCATGAATTAGTGAACAATGTTCAGAAATTAAGAGATGACAACTTCCCCCACAGCCCTTAAGCAAAATATCCAAAAATTCTGGCTCAACATCTCTTTTTCAATACAGACATATGTAATATAGAGTAAGATAGAAAATACGTTTTAAAAAATGGATTTCATTTCCTCATAATGATCTGGAGTAAAAATACTCAGAGAACAAAGCAAAACAAAACAAAACAAAACAAAACACTAGTATAGCATTCTGAAGCTAAATGTATTTTTCCCCAAGTATTTAAATATATACAATTCTTTTTTTTTTAAGATTTATTTATTTATACATACAAGCTGGGGTGCAGACCAGAGGCGTGGGGTGACGAGAGGGTTCACCAGAGACAGAGCAGGGAGCAGAACAGGCAGATCAGAAATACACTGCTGAGGGGAGCAGCGGGTGAGGCAGGAGAGGTCTGCCACACCATGTGGGATTCTCCCCAGCCAGGCGTCGAACTCACATCGCTGCTGCCGACAGCTCCACAGCGCAATGCTTAACCGTTGCGCCACCAGGGAGGCCCTAAATATATACAATTCTTATCAATTCTTAGGATATGCTATTTGTTGAAAGGCAAAGCATCTTTGAATAGTCAAGGAGTAAACTGATGATAAGGCTTTTAAATTTAACTAAAATGTATTTCAGGAATAGTAATTTCTTTTTCTGAGGCAGTATCAAAAATAAACTTCTTAAAGATGAAGTATTAGCAACTCAGACTAGATTAACATGAAGAATTCAGAAATGGTGAAGACATGGATAAAAATTTGAATGGATAATACAAACATTTTTAAAATACTCCTAACAAAATAAACATAATATCCATCAAAAATTGGTAATAGGAGCAAGGGAGAGAGTAAGCATAAGCCTACTAATCTCTTCATTTCTCACAGTATGGAGTCAATATTTCCTAAAATTGTAAAATCTCAAAATATCAAAGAATTCTGGGCCTCCCTGGTGGGGCAATGGGTTAAGCACAGCGCTATGGACCTTTCGGCAGCTGCAGTGCGAGTTCGATGCCCAGCGGGGGAGATTCCCACATGGCTCAGCAGACCTCTCCTGCCCCACCCGCTGCTCCCCTTCAGTGTATTTCTGTCAATCTGCCTGTTCTGCTCCCTGCTCTGTCTCTGGTGAACCTTCTCACTGCCTCACACCTCTGGCCTGTACCCCAGCTTGTATGCATATATAAAGAAATCTTAAAAAAAAAAAAGAATTCTTTTGTTATTAATACCAGTGTTGTTCAAGGTCCTTTCCTTTCATATTTAGAGAAACTACAGATGCTATTCATATGGCAAAGAAGCCTATCTGCTTTTATTCCACTTCAGAAAACTTTTACATGTCAAATATGAATAAAACTTAAGATACCATGCAAAATGTTAATTTTTATGTAAAATTGCACAAATTGCATATCATGAAATGAACTTTGTTTATCCACCCAATAGTATACTTAGAAAAGAGGATGTGTGGAATGTTTCCCAAAAGTTAACATTGATTATTTTTATTTGATGGAATTGTTTGTGACTTTGATGCTGTTTTCCTTTATAATTTTCCACATTGCGCTTGAATATCTCATTATTAGTAAATATACATTCTTTTAAATTAAAAGTCAGGGAAATAAGGTACAAAATAATTCCTATTGATAACAACACAATAACATTAAGGGTCCTTAATATCCCACTTACAACAATGCACAGAACCACACAAACTATAAATAGGGAAACAATAGTTTTAAGTGGCTTCTGACAGACATCTATAGAACCCTGAAAAACTGCTACACACAGTTTTTTTCAAGTGCACATGGAACATCTTCAAGAAGAGACAGTATCTTGGGACAACAGTATTTTTGATCAACAAAACCACAAAGACTGAAATTAAACCTATTACACTCTATGACGACAATACCATAAAATTAGAAATTAGCCATAAGAAAAACTATGAATACATGCAAATTAAACAACATGCTGCTTAACAGCAATTGGATAAAAGAGGAAATCAAAGTACAAATTAAAAAATACTTTGAAACAAACTAAAATGATAATACAACTTACAGGACTCCATAGGATGCAGCAAAAGCAGTTAAGGGGAAAGATAATTGCAGTACATGCCCATATTAAAAAAGCATATTAAAAAGTGTTTAGATAAGTTCCATTAGTCCCACTTCATTGAGTATTTTTATCATAAATGGGTGTTGAATCTTTTCGAATGCTTTTTCAGCATTATTGAAGTGACTGATTTTTTTTTAATAAATATATATTTTTATTGTTATTTATGTCTTTTACATTTTGTATTCCCCTTGGGTAGCCCACCACCAATTCACCCGTGATCCATCTTCATGGTCCCTTGTGTTCTTTTCTATTCCATTTTGTGCCCTTTTCCTTCCCTCCCTCCGCCTCCCTCTTCCCCCCGCCCCTCACTGATTGTCTCTCTCCCACCCGGCCTCCCTATAGTCCTGTTATAAGTGAAACCATTCGATATTTTTCTCTTTCTTTCTGGCTTATTTCACTGAGTATGAGCCCCTCTAATTCCATCCATGTCGCTGCAAATTGCATGTGTTTATCTTCTTTCCATGCTGAATAGTATTCCATTGTGTATATGTACCACATCTTCTTGATCCAATCATC
>PVIJ01024737.1:0-11796 GCA_004024925.1 Scalopus aquaticus
CCTCCCTCCTTCCCTGCCCTCTCCCTCCCCCCCCACCGTGCTAGGGGACACTAGCCTTGCTGGCCCCGGCACTGTCCAGGAGCTGACCTCCTGCACGAGATGGCTTCGCAGTGGAGGGGATTACTGAGAGACGAAGCTCTCACACTGATACATACTCACACCTTCACACACTGACTCACACTCACCTCCACACTTATACTCACCTCACACACACACACTCACATACACACACTCACACTCACCTTCACGCACTCTCACACATGCTCACACACACCTCATACACAACCTTCACACATTCACATATGCTCACACACACACCTTCACACACTCACACTCACCTCCACACTTATACGCACCTCACACACATACACTCACTCACACTCACATACACACACTCACACACCTTCACACACTCACTCACACCTCCGCACTTATACGTACCTCACACACATACACTCACACACTCACACTCATCTTCACACTCACACACCTACACACGCTCACACTCACCACACACACATGCTCTCACACACTCACACACCTCTTCAGATGTGGGAGGAAAACTGGGGCCCCCTTGGAGACCCCACAGGACGTGGGGGGAACGTCCGAGCCCCACACAGAAGGGCGGGTGGAAATCCATCGCTCCGGGGCCTCAGCCTCACTGGCCTGCTCAGCCGTTCATTTCCTGTGACCTCATTAATATGCAGAAGCCCTTTTTAATAAAAGCGTAAGATTAAAATATTCCCTTTAAGTGTAACTTTATTTGCATCTCACAGGTTTTAATGTGGTCGTTTCCTTAACACTCGTTCCTAAATATTCCCTAATTTCCATGACAATTTCTTCTTTGGCCCACGGGTGATCTGAAAACGAGGCTTTCGTTTTGCAAGTGGATCGGGCACTTTCCTTTTCTTCTTCTGACTGACCCCTGCTCAGCGGCGCCCCTCCGGCCGGCGCACACCGCTTGCCCTCGTGGAGGCGCTTCACACCCTCCGACGGCCGTTGGCAGCCGCCCCTCGCGTGCTGGAGGTCAGCGGGGCTCGTCAGGTGTGCACGGGTCCACCAAGTCTGCTCGGACACGGCGGCTGGTCCCTGCATCCACCAGACTCTCTGGAGACAGCGGGGCAGACACACTGTAGACACGGGAGGCTTGTCGGAGGGGCAGCTGGGGGGCAGCCGGGGGGCAGCTGAGGGGCTGCCTCTGCAGGCAAGACCCTGCCCCGCCGCCAGGTCATTTGGTCTGAAACCTGGACGCCTCAGAACCGGGAGATCGGAAGTCCAGGGACGGAGGCAGTGGCGCCCCGGTCAGCAGGAGCTCGCTCGCCCTCCCCTGGGATGGGCTGTGTCCGCTGCACGGGTGGGGGCCGTCCTCAGCCCACCCGCCCAGATGCGTCTCCCCGGGGAACTTGGCACCGACCCCAGGAGGTCCCCGCTGGCCGGGCGCCTGCGCGGCCGTCGCGGTGACTGCTGGACTCTCCGTCCCTGTGGCCGTTTGCTGTTCGACCTGATGTTGCAGCCCCTGAAAGCCGCCCCGTCGCGACTTTCTTCTGCCCCTGCGGCAGTCCGTGCGTGGGCAAAGCGTCTGGGACCACTCACGTAGCGTCACAGGTTTAAGATTGTGACTTTCTCTTGTGAACTGACCGTAGAGTTTTGCGGGTCTCTGACCCGAGGCCTGGCCGGGGAGCACGGGGCCTCCGAAATGCTGGCGAGCAATGAGCAGCGGCCGCGCCTGCAAGACCCTCAGAGTCTGCAGAGGAGCCAGCGCGAGTGGGCCCGGGCGGCCTCTGAGCCTCTGGGGGCCCAGGCCTGCAGTCCCGCGCACCCCGATGGTGTTGGCCGAGCCCGGCTTCCTTCCCACCGCCTCGCGTCTGTCCGCATCGCTTTAGGTCCGTGCTCCGGGCGCTGGGAGCCCGCCCTGGGCGGAGGGGTGACCCCACCCCAAGCCATCCTAATAATGGCTGGAACTGGGGGTACGCGGCCTCGCGTGAAGGGGGTCGGCCGACCAACGAGTGCGCCTTCATCAGGACACGTCCCCTGGATGCTGAGGCCAGGGCCCCCGGAGGCCCCCGTGCGGAGGAGGAGCCAGGGAGCAGGCACAAAGATTCTTGGGGGGCTGGGAGGCTCCGTTGCCCGCCGGCCCCGCCCCCGCCTGGCCCCCGCCCCCGGCCCGGTGGCTCCTGTTTGCACCGCACCCCCCCCAACCTGCGCCCCACACGCGGCCCCAGATGACTGTCCCGGCGCCTTCTCCTGTGCCCACACTGCGAAGTGCAGTCCGCTCGCACGCAGCCCCTGGTTGGAGAATTAGATGGAGGGACCCCGAAAAAGGCCTCTCGCGGGGGCGGCCCGGGGGCGGCTGGGCGGGGCGGCCCCGCCCCCAGCCGGCGCGCCCCCTGCCTTGCGGCGTCTGCTCAGTGTCTGCAGCGCACCCCACGTTCCCGTCTACGCTGGAGCGTGGAGGGTTTGTGGAGGAACGCAGGGGGAGCGAAAGGAGCCCCGTGACCTTGGGAAGCGGGGTACTGAGGCTGAAGGAGGCCCGACCCGGCGCTGTCCTGCGGGGCCGCTCCAGCCGGCCTCTGTCACTCCCTGGGCACGGAGCCCGGCACGCGGAGCGGCCCTCCCCGTGACCTTCACAGGGACCTCAAGGTCAAAGCCATCCCCATGACCCCGGTGAAGAGTTACTCGCTTTTCAAGAGTCGTTCTCTGGCGAGCGCGCGGCGGCGCTGTCCGGGGCTCTGTGGCCGCGTCTCGCCGCTCAGAGGCGGAGCTGGGGAGCGCCAGCTGCCTCCTGTGAACGCCAGTAAGACGTAAATGCGCAAAGATGCAAACCAGTTCCACCTTCCGACTTTTGTTTGTTTGGGGAAAGATGGTTGCTTTGGACGGAAACATGCATGTTGACGTGCAGTAACTCCAAGTGCGCATTTCTTCAAGGCGCACATCCCGCAGCCAGAGCCGCGCGGGGCGGCGCCGCGGCCGTGAACCCACACCAGTGGCCTTGAGGGGCCTCGGCGAGGGTCACGTGAGTCTTTGCAGGCCCGAACCTGGAGGGTCCTCAGTGTGTGTTACGGGCCGCGAGACCCCAAGAGCAGCTTGGAAAGCTCCGACTCGCTTTACCGCATGGAGACAGGTGGGCGGGTGCGGAGGCCGACGGCGCCTGCTCTGAGCACCCCATTCTCGCGTCTCCTGTGGCCTCGGGTGCCCCTCTGAAGACTCCCCGATAGCCCGTGGCTCATGAAAAACCTTCTAAGCGCTCAGCATCAGGAAAATGCAAATCAAAGCCACAGCGCGCTGCACCCCATCCCTGCCGCGGGCTTTGGGGGGCGGGGCTCGCGCTCGCCGGGCGTCGTCTGGCGCAGCTGTTGGGGGAGAGCGTGGAGGGTCTGCAAAAATTTGAAACAGCGATCGTGCGATCCAGCAATTCCCCCTCTGGGTTGAGGTCGGAGGAATGTGAGGATCACGCCGCCCCCGGTGCTCATGACGGCGTCGTCCCCACGCGCCGCGCCCAGGACAGGACCAAGGCGCGGGCCGGCGAAGGGCGCCGCGCACATGCTCGTGGCGCGTTCTGGCGCCGGGGCGTCGCCTCCGCGACGGGAACCCTGACGCGCTTGTCCCAGGGAATAAGGCAGACGTGCTCGAACCCCAGGTGGTGTCACTCGGGGGGATGCAACGAAAGCGGACGCACAGCGGAACGGGAACAGACCCGCAGACTGACAAGCGAGTGGCGGGCGCGGCGAGGCCCCGGAGAGCGCCGGGTCCCTGGAGAGCGCCGCACCCTGTTCTTCCGGCGCGGGCGTGTGGGACGTGGGGTGTGGGCCGCGCCTCTGTGGAGGAAGCGGGGCCAGACTCCTGAAGCAAATGCACGTGTGTGCACACGCATGTTAGTGTGAGTCAGCGCACACCACTAGGAAACAACATGGAGGTTAACAGTATGCGCCCCCCAACCTGGGCTGGGAAGGGTGGAAAGTGCAGGCAGATAGTGCAGGAGCCCCTGAGATTGTGGGGACCAGAGAGCGTCTGCAAAAATAAAGCGAATCGCACGCCCCAGGGGCTGGCACCGTCGGAGCTCTCGTGCCCGGAGAGCACGCCTCTTGAGGAAAGCAGACGAGCTTTCCCGTCACGCTGCCCAGGGCCTTCGCTTTGTACGTGTGTGAAGGCGGCGTCGCTGGGGTCCCCCGCGAGTCCCGGGCCTGTCCCCCAGGCAGCAGGCCCATGGCACAGACTCACGATGAGGAGAAGCCTGTTTACCGCAACCCCACTGGATGTGGCTGGGTGGCCACGCCCCAGAGCGCCCCAGGAAGCCTCGCTCTGCTGCGCCACACGTTCGCCCAGCCACCCTGAAACAGTTCATCGGAAAGGGGTTCATAAAGATTTCTCTTAATAAAGAAACAAGAGTGACTTCCAATTAGCATGTCAAGTGTTTACAAGTAAATAGATGCTTCCAGCCTCTCAAGGTGCTTGAAAACTGTGTTCATCTCAGCACTTCAAGCACGCGCTTAAGATATTATTTCTATTACAGATTTGTTTAATAGATGCTCTTCAAATGAAGCACAGAATGAGACTTAGGTTCCAGCTCCGACTCAACCATTATATTCAGAATAATAGTCAGGCCCCCCAGTAAACACGAAACAGGCTCCCGCAGGCCCTACTGATGCTCCAGGCACGGAGAGATTTTTGCCAAATGGCCAAGAACATGTGTAATAAGTGACAATTGTTGGGGGTCTCCCTGGGGGCACAGGGGTTAAGTCTCAGCACTATGAAGCCATCCACAGCCACTGCAGCACAAGTTCGATCCCTGGTCAGGGAGCTTCCCACAGGGTGCAGCAGACCTCTCCTATCTCCCCACTGCTCCCCTCAGCAGTGGATTTCAGTGGGTCCGCCTGTTCTGCTCTCAACTCTGTCTCTGGTGAGTCCTCTCACCCCCTCACCTCTGGCTTACACCCCAGCTCTTGTATGTATAAATAAAGAAATCTTTTTAAAAACTGTCAATTGTGGATAAAGACTGCATGTTGACAAGGAAAAAACCAACCTCCGCTCCTTAGGTTATGTCATTCAGCATCAGGCCACTGGATGAGGCTAGAAAGAAACAGAAATAAAGAAGAGGGAAAGTGGGGAGACCCACAGAGGGGGGTTCAAGGCCCCAACTTCAGCTGTGCAAATAACACCCCGCTAAGCCTCCAGCAGAAAGCTTGACTATGAAAATAGATATGCTTTCCAATCGCCAGAGTTTGCAATTGCCTATTAAAACGTTCATGCTATGATAGCAAATTTGCTAAGGACATTTAATTTGAGAAAAAGCTGGCAAAAATAAATTGTGGACAGGACATGCATTAATACAAATTGCTTTCATTTACTACACACTAATTTAAAAATGAATAGACATCTGAGAAAGCAACACATTTCCAGGTCTCTGCTGGCGCAGTTCCTCGGGCCTGCTTTGACTGGCGCGTGGTGATGAACGCTGAGCATTTGTTCATTTATAGGCACTGTAGGGCCCAGATACTAAAGATCTAAGCAAAAGTAGCAAACAAAGTTTGGGAAACTGAGGTGAGGTTGGCAGCCTGTATAGGACCAGGAGTTCAGAGCTGCTGAAGCGTCTGGCTGAGGGGCCTCGAGGGAAGCACATTAAGAGCAGAATGATCTCCTGTGTCCTCCAGAGATTTGCTGACTCTTAAGCAGGTCTTGGCAGAAAGACAAGGGGCGTTTAAGGTCTTCAGAAGAGGAGGAGGCTTCAGAGACCCTCTAGAGTCTCAGGAGTAACCTGGAACCAGAAGCGAGAGCCGAGTGTCACCAGCTGACCCAAGTCTGCGGCTGAAGGGGCCTGTTCCCCGGGCACATGCCCTCTAAGTGAGGGGTAGTCCGTCCCCGTGAGAGAAGGGCAAACATTTCTGCAGCTTTTCCATACTCATTGTCTAAGATTCAGCAATGTTTGCAATGTTTCGTCTGTTAAGAGGCAAAAATACAAGATTAAAAGTCAAGAGGCAAAAGGAGATACAGAAAGATGCACAAGGAATCCTTGTTTTCCTGGAGTGTTCCCTCTGGTTTCCTCGGCTGCGTCTGCGTGCGGTCGTGCCCAGGCCCGATGCGGGCAATGTGGAAGCGACGCGTTTGCTCTTTCAGGTGCTGGAATCGCGGGTCAGACGTCGCGGCCCTCCCGTGTGGCCCCACGAAGCCCGACGCCACCTTTGCGCGGCCGCTGCGGCGTCAACGCGGGAGGGGCGGGCGGGGCCGCGCGCGGAGGTCCCCCGGGGCTCCCCGCGGCTTTGGGGCCGTTGTGACCAGGTTCCTTCCGCTGCTGCGGAGGTCTCACTGGCTTCGGTGACTCGCTACCCTGTCAGGGCCCCTAAGGAGAAAGGCTGTCCCGGGTCACGGCGCGCGCCGCGGGCGGAGGCCGGCACCGGCCGGGTCTGCTCGAGCGTCTCCGCGGGCGCTTACGGTTCGGCGCCCCTCGCGTGCCGCGGGGGGCTCGCTGGCCGGCCCCGGGCTCCTCGCTCGGAGCCCGACGTGGGATGTTTCCTGCGCTCAGAGTAAAGCGCAGAGACGCGAACGCGGGGCGATCTGACAGGTGTGCCGGGACCCGGTCCCGACGGCCGCCCCGGCCCCTGGCCAGCCAGCGGGCAGCTTCAGGAAAAGCCCCCAGGAAGGCTCTCCCTGAGCCCCCGGAGCGGTGGGCCCCCCCCCCAAGCAGGCCTTTCCTTCTTGGTCCGGCCATCCTGCGGTCAGCCCCAGCGAGAGGCCATTTACAGGCCGCGGCCACTCAGCGCCTCGGGCCTCTGCGTTCTCCAGGAATGTTTCGAGTTTCTCCAGGAATCCAGAGGCAAATCGGGCAGCCCTGGTCGCTGCTCACGCTGCCCCTTTCCAGGTAATTCTCTGGAAATCCTGTGCTGATTTCTCGGCAATGTAAATAATTTAAAACGCAAGTTACCCACTTACTTAGCGCTTAACGAGCTCATTAGGTGGTGCGCTTGTTTGCAGGATGCGGCGCGGATGTGCACACAGACGCAAACGATATTTGCCTCGACACGCAAATGAACATGTAACGCAACACATAAATAATGGAATAATATGCTGTACATAATTAATGCCACAATGAAATCAATAAACAAGGCCGCGTTAAAACAAAGGTTTCTTCTGACATGCGTAA
The DNA here is from genome assembly GCA_004024925.1 of Scalopus aquaticus. Lineage (NCBI taxonomy): Eukaryota > Metazoa > Chordata > Mammalia > Eulipotyphla > Talpidae > Scalopus > Scalopus aquaticus. The sequence continues at coordinate 7,136 of PVIJ01024737.1, forward strand.
AGCGCAGCTGGACGAGGGCGTGGCAGTGCCGGGGGCCTAAGCCGGGGCCTCGGGGTGCGAGGGGCGCGTCCTCGGGGCAGCGGGGGAGGGCAGAGGCCGGCAGAACGCGCAGAAAAGCGAGGCGCAGGGCCCTCTGCTGCCCGGAGGCCCCGAGACTGGGGTCCATCTGTGAGGCCGGGGCAAGGCACTGCCCCCAGAGCAGAGGAGGCGAGCGCGGGAGCTCCCCAGCAAGGCCGGCACGAGGCCCCGAACGGCGCGCCTCACACGAAGAGGCCACAGCACCGAGAGGGCGCGGGGAGACGCAGCCGTGGGCCTTGCTGGCTCCTTGCCGGATGGGTCCCAGCAGAGGCCCTGGAGCGGCTCCTCCTCGCTCGCCCTCTGACCCCGCAGCCCGCGCTGGGGCTTCCTGGTCCATCGTGGGCGCCCCTCCCTTGGGACCGCCCGGCAGCTCTCCGGGCGGCTCTGACCCCGCAAGTTCTCTCTGGGCCGGGGCCCATCTCGTCAGCGTAGCGTTTACGCTTCCTGGGGGCCTGGAGACGCCTCGATCGTTTGGCCCCGGCCCTTGGGTGCCCCCCGAGGCTCTCGCCGTGCCCCCCGGTGGGGCTCCTTTTGTGGGGTGTGGGCACACTCCGGGCCTGGCTCCTCGGCCACGGCTCCGTGGCTGCACGTGCCGTGTGCGGCTGCGAAGTGTGCCTGGGGGTGTGGAGTTGAGTGTGGCGTGTGGTGCGGCTGTGCAGTTTACACGCGCTGCACCTGCTCTTGCCCACACGCCCCCGCGGTCCAGGGTTCCGGCGCGGTCGGGGCTGCGGGTTGGCAGCGGCCCTGGCCTGCCCCCACCTGGCCGGGCTGCCCGAGGAGGCCGGCTGGGGCTGGCGCGAGCGGGGCGGCCCGGCCATGGTGCGCCTGGGCCTCGAGCCGGGCGTGGCTGTGTGGAGGCGGCGGGTCTCTGGACTCCCGTGCTCCCCGGGCAGTTCTCTGTGCGAGCAGTGTGGGGGGCAGGCGGGCGTCTCTCACCAGCCCCCTTCCGGCGCTGGTGAGATGTGCTTGAGACCAGCCCGCCCCGCCAACCTTCCCGAGGCCACTGGCCTGCGCCAAGCCAGCCGGGCTCGCCGGCACGGCCGATGACCGCCGCAGGGCGAGGGACCTGGTCAGGCTTTTGCGCCACCGGCCTCCGTGGCCATCACCTGCGGCCTTGACCGTGCTGATGGGGGGGCGGGCGCGAGTGGGGCACCTGCAGGGGTGCGCACGTAGGTGTGCCCGCCTGCGCCCGGAGCGGGCTGGAAGGCCGGTCACTCAGGGGCAGCATGGGGGGCTGGCGACGGGAGGCCGAGCGGCGAGGCCGCGGAGCACGCCAGAGCGAGCCCGGGGGAAGAGCAGAAGATGCGCATGGGGCTGGGGGCTCGCTGCCGCTGGGCCTCCCGGCCCCCTGCCCGCCGCGCCTGGGTGACCCCCAGCCACCCAGGAGATGCGTCGCGAGTCCTGCAGGGCCTGGGAGGGCCGTAGCCGCCGGGTCGCTGCTGGCTGCTTGCGGCATCGCCCGCGGCGAGAGCAGGACTTGGGGTTTGGCCACCGCAGCACCTGGGGGGCACCTCGGTCAGTGGCTGTTCTTGGGGGAAACCGAATCCACCTGCAGCCGGAACAATGGTCCATTCCTGGGCCTCCCTGGGGGCGCAGCGGTTGAGCGCTGCGCTGTGGAGCTGTGGGCAGCGGGGACGCGAGTTCCACGTCGCGAGAATCCCACATGGCGCGGCAGACCCCTCCCGCCTCCCCGCTGCTCCCCTCAGCAGTGTGTTTCCTGTTCTGCTCCCCACTCTGTCTCTAGTGATCCCTCTCACCCCCCGCGCCTCTGGCCTGTACCCCAGCTTGTATGCACAAATAAAGAAATCTTAAAAAAAAAAAAAAGATAAAAGCAATGGTCCATTCCTACCTGGCCTGCTCCTTGCAGACGCCCCGGAGGCTGCCCCGCAGGAGCCAAGGGACATTTCCTCTGGACGCGGTTCGAGAGGTGTGTTGTGGCCCTCAGAGCCCTCACATAGCCTGGCCCGGAGGCGCTGGACGGGCCTGTGGAAACCAGCGGGCTACTGAGCAGGGAGACGAGTGTGGAAACGGGCCTTTTCGACTCAATTTGTTAAATATTTCCCTGTTGAGATTTGCCTTCTCTGTCCTAACTTTTTTTTTTTTTAATAAAGATTCATTTATTTATACACACGAGCTGGGTGCAGGCCAGAGGTGCAGGAGCCGAGAGGACTCCCCAGAGACAGAGCGGGGAGCAGAACAGGGAGATCCACTGAAATCTGCTGCTGAGGGGGCAGCGGGGAGACAGGAGGGGCTGCTGCGCCCTGGGGGAAGCTGGTGGGGGTCTAGTGCGGCAGCTGTGGACAGCTCCATGGTGCTGCGCTCCGCCCCTGCGCCCCAGGGAGGCCCCTCTGTCCTGATGTTGATCTCTCCTGCCAACGCCAGTGACCGGCTGGTCCTGCGGGTCTCCAGACCGGACGCTCCTCAGGCCGACACCAGGAGCGGAGCTGCTGGCTCGTGGGCGGGTCTGTTTGTGCTACTCAGAGGAACTTCCCTGCAGCTTTCCCCAGGGGCCGTGTCCGCCTCACAGAGCAAGAGGCTCTTTCTCTCCTTTGTTTGATGTGGGCCATTTTCCCGGTGGGAGGGGGCTCGCTGGGGTCTGACTTGCGTTTCCCTGATGACAGGTGATGACGGGCATTTTGCCCTAGCGACACTCACACTCTGATCTTCCTCAGAAGCAGCCTGGCCAGGGGCAGACAGAATGAGCCCGGGGCTCCCCTCCCCGCCCCCTCTGGCGAGGCGCCTGCTTGGTGCTGGTCTCCCAGAGACAGAGCCCCCCACCTCTCTCCCCTTCATTAACCAAGCCCACCCGGCAGCGCCAAGAATGCCCTGACTTTATGTGCTTCTGTTTATTCTCCGTACGAGGCACCTCAAACGCATTGAAAAGGGCACAGCACTAATTTAAAATTAATAGACGGCGCCATGGAAACCGGGAGCTGGGAGATAGCGCGCCTGTGATTAATTGTTCCCGTCAGCCTGGAATAACAGCCTCGTTAACGAGGCCGCTGCGCCCCCACTCCTGGCCCCCCGGCCGCACCTGCCAAGTGCCACCTCCCCACGGCGCCGGGACAGGGGGGCCGGGTCTCGATGCCTCCTTGTGGGCTGGACTTTCTCCTACCGGAGCTGCTCCGAGGAGCGGGGCGAGTGTGACCTCGGCATTTAAAAGCACTTTGGCGCCGACGCCGCATTGAACTGCAGAGCGCGCTGAGAGGCTGCTGAACGCGCGGTCACAATCACAACGCCGCCCCCCAGCTCCCCTGCGCGACGCCCGCGCCCGCTCCGGCCGGACCGCGCGCAGATGCCGGGACTGGACCTTCGTTCTCGCGAGCCGCGCCCGGCCGCTCACCAGACCTCGCGGACACGCACCGCCACCGCCACCGCCACCGCATGGGCACTGCTGCTGTGGGGTGGGGGCGGGGTTGGGCGCTTCCTCCGCATGGGGCCGCGCCCTCCCCGTCTCCAGCGAGGTCCTCTCCTAACCAGGATGGGAGCTCCGGGGTCCGGGGGGCACAGCTCAGCCCGCGGAGCCCGTGGGTGCCGCGCGTTCTCTGAGAACGCGGAATGCACCTGATTTTTATTGATAAGCTCTTTCATCCAAGTTTCACTGACTTGTTACTAGTTTGCAGACCTGTATGCCTTGGGGGTCAGCGTCCCCCATGCGTGCGCGCCTGGCACCCCTCTGTAGCCCAGTCACCCTCCCTCTCGCCCGCCCCCCTCCCGGTCACGTGGCTATTTCTCAGCTCAGACGTCCCCTGGCTGCCTGGCCAGTGTGTTCGGTATTTGCGCCCGAGGAGGAGGAGCGGCCTGCGCATCAGGTTTCCGACCCAGCTCGCTCTGCACCTTCGTCCCCAGGCGCTGTTTCGGCTTCGTAAATACTCCCTGGAGCTTGTATCCCGTGATTCCTTTAGCCAGCCGTGGCTGGGGGCGCTGAGCGTGGTTTGGGCTGATGTTCTTGATGGGGCCGCCGTCATCTCTCTGCAGCCCCGCCTGGCCGTGCCGCCTCTCCCAGCCCGCGCCTCGCTCTTGTGGCCTCCCCGTGGAAGATTCCGGGGCCACCCCAGGAACCGGGACTCACCTGGCTGAGGCCCTCGGGAGGGGGTGGGGCGTTGCACAGAGGGGCCCTGCGGAGCAGTGCGAGGGCGGCCTGCGGGGGAGGGGCCAGCGGCCCTGCAGGGGGGAGGGGTGCGGGGCGGGGCGGGGCCCTCGAGGAGGTCTGCGTTCGCAGTGCTGCGTAGACGGCCGGAGAGCGAGGATGAGCCGCGTCTGCTCCGAGAGGACGGGCGCCCCACCATCCCGGTTGGGGGTCCCAGGCAGAGGGGCTGCGGAGCCCAGACGTGCTTCGGGCCTGAGGCCTCTTCTCTGGCTCCAGCAGGCACGTTGTCTCTTCCGCCCCCGGTTTCCACGGCAACACTCTGCCTTTTCCCTCCAGCTCCCCCGGTCTCTTCTCGGGCAGCCCGGAGTGGTCAGAAGGAGCAAGCGGCAATGCTCTGCCCCTTTCCCTCCGAAGAACGCGGGGAGATGCGTCAGAGCGCATTGCACTGGGAGCGGAGGGCGGTGGCCTGGAGCGGTGGGGGCCGGAAAGGGGG
>PVIJ01024738.1:0-11795 GCA_004024925.1 Scalopus aquaticus
GGGGGGAAGGGAAGGGAGGATAAGGGCACAAAATGGAAGAGAGGAGAATACAGGGGACCATGGAGATGGATCACGGGTGAATTGGTTGTGGGCTGCCCAAGGGGAATGCAAAATGTAAAAGACATAAATAACAATAAAAAAAAACAAAAAAAATAAATAAAATAAAAAAACAAATATCTCCTCTTCAATGAGACATTTCCTTGATCATTCTATCTTAGATAGCAACCCACCATCAAAGTAGTTTCTGTCCTTCCCTACTTTATTTTTCCCCATAAAATCTTATCATCTGTCATGTATTTCACTACTGCCTATATTCCCCAACCAGAATGTAAACTCCAGGGAGGAGAAAGGGTTTGTTCATCTTGGTCACTGACGTGATGTTATTTCCAGAACCTACCTCAAACACTTACAGGCATTTTCCATGGAAAAAAATATTTAATCTATAACATTCACACATACCTTGTCAAGGGTAACAGAGTATTACCACCCCAAAATATGCTAATTTAACATAAGGATTATTTTGAGCGGAAGACGATTGAGAAGGAGATATAAAAAGCGCCCTCTGTCCTCCCCTATTTGCTTAAAGCAGGACATAAATTTATAAAGGTATCCTTATCCTCTCTACCAGAAAGGACAGCAGTTAATCACTAGAGATAGGCCATTCTCAATCTAGAAAGAGAACTGGAAAAATCTATGTAACAATGTTTGCAAAAACTAGCCTTTTATTTATCATTCTTTCCCCATATATTTGCCTTCCCATGATTTGCCAAACCCCAGCAGCTCAAAATCCCTTTCCTTAGTCTTATCATGTCTCTGAAAATTTACTGTTCTTTTGTCAAGATTCTATTTAACCTCAAGTTCTACCCATCCCTTTTAATTACTCATCTCTGAGAGCTCCTACATGTATACATGACATACACGTTAATAAATTTCTGTTTGATTTTCTTGTTTATCTGTCTTCCTTCTGATTTACAGGGCTCCAGCTGGAGAACCTACAAAGATAAAGGAAAAAAAGTTGTTTTTTTCCTCCACCTCCATTTGGGTACACCAGAGCATGCAGAGTAGCCATTTCTTTTCTCTGTAACAGGAAAATTCTGAAAAGCCTGTCTCAGACACTAGTTTCTTTTCCTCTTGTCTAAAAGGAGTGGTCAATTTTGGATTTAAGGAGAAGTGCATATACAGTGTCCCATTTATACTTCACAACCCAAAATAACAAAGAGGAACCATGTTATCTTTAAAATAACTTTTTCAAATTATATGAATTAAGATCAGTGTGTTTTTGACGAGGATTACATTTAACATATATGACATAGTTTACATATATGTGAGATAAGTTGAATTCCTATAATAATCTTAAAACTGTCTTTACCTATCAAGAGCCTATACTGCTGTTGATCTGCAGTAGGTTATACTCATTTTTCTTTTTTCTCTTCTGTTTTGTTTTTCAGATTGAAACCCATGATGCTTCTGTAATGGCAAATGATGGTCACCAAGTAAGTGGCCAAAGCTTATACACTAGCACCAAAGAGCCTGAAGCTAAGTCACAGATCTACCACTAACTACCTAGAAAAACTTTGCCAAGTTATTTAACTTCCCTGATCCTTAGTTCATCTGTAAAGTGATAGGTTTGCCATCTACTAGATTTCTGTGAAGATTAATAACATAATCCACATAAAATATTTAGTACAGTGCTTAGCCAGCAGAAAAAACTCAAAACATACTAGTTGCTATGGCTATTATTGTACAGACTTCATCTGAAGGCTCTGGATTTCAAAATATGAAGGGTTTATAGATCCCCTCCCTGTAATATTCCCATCTTCAGTTAGTGCCTAGTGAAAATGCATCCATTTTTCAGTAAAGCTAACTCAAATCACCTTAAGTGTTATAAGATGTGAATGTGAGTTTTAAAGTCAAGATTCTTGCAGGATTAAGAACTGGCTGGTGCATAAATGAACAGAAGGAAGTAGAGCATAGGAAGAAGAGAGATATGAAAATACACTTATCTAGAAAAAAAGATAAATCTGCAAGGATTATTTCAGCATTCAGGACAGTGTCAACATTATTCCTTTTTTAAAGAGGTTTATTAGACAAGTGAGAAAAAGCTAAATGTACCCCGCTTACCAGTGTATTCTTTTATAACAACAGTAACAACGCTAAGAACACACCATGTCTCAGGCACTGTTCCAAGGGCTTTCTGTGTACTGCCCCATTTCATTCTCACTTTCTGATATGGTACCATTATTATTCCCATTTACAGCTGAGTAAACTGGGGCACAGAGTGCAAAGTGCCCAAGGTTCAGCAGCTGCCTAGTAATAGCTTCAGGATTCAAACACAGGTAGTGCAGCTTCAAGCCTGTGCTCATAACCAGTATGGTACATTCTCCCTGATGCATCTTCCCCAATTTTAGAAAGGCAGGTATCTTTAGGAATTGCTCCTCTATGCCCACCCTACATGATTCTGGAGGAGTTGTATCTGCCCCCTATGTAACCCTCAACCACAAGGGTAGACATATGTAACTAAAATAATCAGGCAATGTCCACCTCTGAGATTTATTCTACTGAAGCTAGGAAGAAATTATCTTTATCTTCCCTTGGACTGAGAGCAACAAGGCTATGACCCCAAGGTGGTCAAGGGTCCTTGAACTCTACTACATAGAGGGATGGAAAAAATGCTTAGAGGATGAGGCCAACCTTGGACAGGGCCCACAATGAGAAAGGGATAAATTAAAAATGGAAAAGGTAGGCTGTCTGAGTCCCTAGGTCTGGCTGTTCTGAGGCATATAGTATTACTTGCTTTTCTAAGTCTGTTTACATGAGTCAAATTCTACTGTTACTTAAGCTATTAGTTCTTGTAACTTGCAGCTGAAGAATCCTGAGAATGAGCTGGGAAAAAAAACAAGCTGCACCCTGAACAATAAGGTAGATTTACAGCTTAAGAAAAACATATTCACAGACTAAACATGCATCTTCTAAGCATCCATTCAGGAACTGTGCTAAGCACAGGGTGATAATGACAAATAAGATATTGTCTTTGTTCTTAAGGCATTCACAGCCTAAGGTAACAGGGCACATGTGGAAATAAATACTACAATACAGTGAGTTACCCCTTTAATAGAACTCTTGCCCCAAAGTCTTTGCATTTGCTGTTCCTTTGCTGGAAAATAATATATACTCAGAAGTATATATTAATAAAATGTGTTTATTAGTTTCCTAGAGTTCTTATAACAAAGTGTCATAAACTTAGAGGCATATTCAACAGTTACATATTGTCTCTGAGTTTTAAGAACTAGAAGGCCAAGATCAAGGTGTCAAAAGGTTGGTTCCTTCTAAAGAATAGGAGATGAAATTTATTCTATCCTCTCCCAGCTTCTGATAGTTTGCTGGCATTTCTTGGGTATCACTTTACTTATAGATCTCTGCCTTCATCTTCGTGTGACATTTTCCTTGTGTGTCGTCTGTATCCAAAGTTCCCCTTCTTATGATGAGACCTACCATATTCCAATAAGACTTCATCTTAGCTAGTTATACCTTCAATGACTCTACTTCTAAATAAAGTCACAGTCTAAGGTACCGGGAGTTAGAACTTAACATTATTTTTTAGGGGACATGATTCAACCCATAACAGCTGTTTGTTTTTTTTTTTTTTTTTATCTCCACTCACATCCTAGTCCAAGTATTATGTCCACAAAGAGGCATTCCCTGACCACCCAGTTTAAAGTGGCCCCCTCACCCCCCGCAGAGTCACTAGAATCAGGAACTTTGTCTTGTCTGCTTATCTCCAGAGCCTAGAGTTGTGCATGACACATAATAGTGTTCAGTTAGTGAAAGCCAAATAAGAGACATAGATTAAATGAGTATCACTTGTCCAAGTATAAACACAATGTCAAAGAGTGCCATAGCTATGAATGAAAAGAAAAGAGGATAGCAATGTGCCATTTTGAATAGGGTAGTCAGGGAAGGCTGCTGGGGAACTGACAGTGAAGTTGAAAAGAGAGGCTTCAGTGACAGCAAGGTAGACAGCGTGACTGGAGTGAGATGCAAGAATGAACAGGATGCAGAGAAGAGACATGTTATAGAGGAAGTGGGTGCATCTGCACTTACTTCCCTTTGTCTAGACCTTCAGTTAACAATGCACTTCAATATGCCCAGCAAAAGTAAGTTTTCTCTTGGGCCTCCCTGGTGGCTCAAGGGGTTAAGTCTCAACCTATGAAGCTATCAGCAGCCACTGCAGCAGGAGTTCAATCCCCAGCCAGGGAGATTCCCACATGGCACAGCAGAACTCTCCTGTCTCACCTGCTACTCCCCTCAGCAGTGTATTTCAATAGATCTGCCTATTCTGCTCCCCATTCTGTCTCTGGTGAATCTTCTCACCCCCCACACCTCTGGTCTACACCCTAGCTCTTGTATGCATAAATAAATAAATCTTTTTTAAAAAAATTAAGTTTTCCCTCATTTATGAAGTTCTGACAACTGCCATGAAGTCCTCCCTCCTCTGTCCTTTAGGCATTTTGTTACGTCTGTCACAGTATGTCCAGCATTTCTATGGAATAGTATGTTTTCCATTCTACATGCTTCTTGCACCTTTGGTAGAGCTCTTTGAGGGCAGGGACTACGAAAGATAACTAATAGATATTGAAGGAAGAGAAGTACTGGCTATGCTTCTCCCTATGGATGCCCCCTTTGCTATAAAGACCAAGCTTTGTCCATTTAAAAACAAGATTTTAGGAGTACGTCACTCAGTGGCAGAGCAGGAAGTTCTAGCAGTCATCCCTCCACCAAAGCTACCACTGGGGGTGGAAAGAGTTATTAGAATTGGGGGGGGCACGGAGGGGGTGCGGGGGTGCGGGGAGAGGGGAAGAAGATAAGGGCACAAAAGGGAATAGAAAAGAATACAAGGGACCATGGAGATGGATCACGGGTGAATTGGTGGTGGGCTACCCAAGGGGAATACAAAATGTAAGACATAAATAACAATAAAAAAAAAAGAAAAAAAAATCAACTATTTGGTTATTAGAATCAACTATTTGAAACTCTGGAACCTAGTGGAAACTCACAACAATGAGGAAAATGCTTAATGAATGAGAGGATGCTGATCTTTAATAAATGAGCAGTTTGGGTAAACCAGTGACATCCCATTCCCCATACCCATCACAACCAAAGGGAGAACATCCCACATTCCTGGATTAACTGGGTGGTGCCACGGTGGACACTGGTTACCTTGTCCTCTAAAATTTGTGGTTGTGCATTTTGTGTTTTTTGGTGCTTGAGAGACTGGAACAGATACCTGTTTGGTTCTGGTCCTCTCAGCAGCAGCTGCTACCCCTTGTGGCACCCACTGGAAGACTTTTTAAAAACCCCTCTTGTATTCCCCATTTTGGAGCCATTCATTTAAGAAAATCTTTGTTTAGTCACTACCTGACTGCAGGAATAACAAAAAAGAAACTTCAATGACCACACAGAACAAGAAATACAAAGTTGCATAAATAGTACAGAAAAGTCACAATGGTCAGGGCCACTGTGTCACATTACTCAGCAATCTCTGAGTAATGGGAAAATGTAGAGTTATCACATCAAAATACTCAGAACACGCAATTTTCAACAAAAATTACAAAGCATACAGAAAAAGAGGAGAAATATGGTGATTCGTGGTAATAAAGAAAAACTTATCAGAAACTATCTCTGAGGAAAGCCAGACATTAGAGTTATTAGTCAAAGATATTAAAGCAACTCTGTTAAATGTGTTCCATGAATAAAAGGAAATCATGGACAAAAAAATAAAAAATCAGAAAAAAATGATGTATAGGCAAAATGAGAATATTAATAGACAGAAATTATAAAAAGGAAACAATCTCTGGAACTCAAACAACAATTAAAATGAAAATTTCATAGAGAGGTTCAACAGATTTGAACAAACAGAAAAAAGATCAGCAAAATTAAAGCTAAGACAAATAAATATCAAATTTGAGAAGCAAAAAGAATAAAGCAAATTGAACAGATCCTAAGGGACCTAAGGGTATCCATCAAGCAGATCAACATCTGCACTATGGAAATCCCACAAAGAAAGGATAGAGAAAAGAGCAGAAAGAACACCTAATAAGTAATAGAATAAAACCTTGCCAAAGGTGATGAATTCATAAATATACAAATGCAAGAAGCTCAACAAACTCCAAGTAGTGAAAGGCAAAGAGATCCACATGGGGGCCTCCCCTCGTGGCGCAAGGGGTGAAGTCTCAGCACTATGAAGCTGTCCATAGTCACTGCAGCATGAGTTCAATCCCTAGCCAGGGAGCTTCACACATGGTGCAGCAGACCTCTCCTGCTTTGCCTGCTGCTCCCCTCAGCAGTGTATTTGTCAATCTGTCTGCTCTGCTCCCCATTCTGTCTCTGGTGAATCCTCTCACCCCCCACACCTCTGGCCTACACCCCAGCTTTGTATGCATAAAATAAATCTTTAAAAAAAAAAAAGGAGATCCACATGGAAACATATTAAAACTCTCAAACTCCAAGGAAAAAGAAAAAAATCTTGGAAACAGAGGGAAGTGACTCATTCTAAACAAGAGCTGCAAAATTTTTACAGTTCATTCCTCATGAGAAAGTGTGCAAGCCAGAAAGTCCTGAAAGAAAAAACTGTTACTGAAGAATTTCATATCCAGCAAAACTATCCTTCAAGAATGAAAGAGAAATTACAATGACATCTAGATAAACAAAAGATGAAGGAATGCATTACCAGTGGAATTTCCCGACAAATAATTATAAAGGCACATCCACACTCTAAATGAGGAACTAATTGAGCAGGAAAACAGAAGCAGATAAAAGTCAGTTTCAATATTGTTAAGCCCTCACTTAACAAGAACAGGTTCTTGGAAACTGCAACTTCAAGCAATTTAAAAAACGGATAACAAAACCAATTCTATCATAAGCTTATGATAAAAACAACAGTCAGGTTCCTAAAGTGTATTTCCGGTCACAAAAGTATCACCAAGTAGCTAAACAAGGACAAAACACTTGTAATAAAAAGAGAAAGAAATGGTAAAGGAAATCTTTCAAAATGAAGACACTGGACAGTAACTCTAAAGCCACAAGGAGAAACAAAGAACACTAGTAAAGGTAACTACAAAAGTAAATATAAAATCCAGTATTACTGTACTTTTGGTTTATAACTCCTTTTCTTTGTAATATGATTTAAAAGGCAAATGCTAAGATGAATATACATTTTTAGGCATGCAATGTATAAAAACATTTGTGACAATAACTATGTAAAAGGGGAGGGGTATAGATGTAAGTGAGACAGGGCAAGTTAGAATAATTAGGCAGCTTCAGGGACAGATAGTCAAGGACCTCGGAGAATTAAGGAAGTTAAGAGATAAGGGCAATAAATGGAAGAAGGGAAAGATACAGAAAGTATGTGAAAAATGGGGGTTGTGATACAAGAAGTTATCTAGCAGATAAGGTGAGACCAGTGAGAACTAACCAATCACAGAGAGACTGATGGAATTTGACATAATGAGGGAAAGAAAGTATATAATCCCAAACCAAAACTCCATATTGGCTTTTCTCTGCCCCTCCCAGGTACCATTTTACGGCTCATGAGACAAGAACTCGTGGTTGGCACCAGGGTGAAAAACACCAGCAGCAGCAGCTGTGATTATGGTAACAGCACAATTCGGCATCATAAGGAGCAGTGTGTAGTATTTAAATGAAGATGGTATTAACCAAACTAGGTTATTGTAGGTTTTCTTTCAATTTGAAATTTTTTAAAATAAATTTTATGAGAAATAAGGTGTCAATGTGAAAAAAACAGAAAACGAAATATTTAAATCACACTGACTTTATACTGAATGAAGTGCAATTCTTTTAAAAGACCAGACCTTTTCCGGGAAAGCTAGGGATTTGTGGTCAGGGCCTAACATGGGTTAGCGGACACTGGCCTACATGGTGCCCACACAGAGTAACTCAAAACCTGTGTCAAAGGTGGTCCTATGCAGCTGAAGCACAAAGCCAACCTTCATTTTTCATCAGGAGAACTCTCCCCACAGGCGCACACTTTCCTTTCTTCATTTGCATTATGAAAAGTACACCTGGCCCAGCTCTGCAGAGGGCATTTAAGGAGAGCGTCAAAAGGCCCTTTGCTAGCCTTTCAAAGCAGGAGATTCTCTCAATAACTCTGCTGCTCAGCAGTTGGAAGCCTGCATTCTGGAGCACTTTATATTACAAATTGACTACTGGGGAAAAATCAAGCCAGGATTGGGGAACAACTCAAAAAGCATCCAATGAACCCATCATGCTAACTGAAATAAGTCAGATGGAGAAAAACAAACACTGTATGTTCTCACTTAAACATGGACTCTTAAAAACAAAAAACAGCCTAACTCATAGAGACAGAGAATGGTGGTTGCCAGAGGCTGGGGGTTAGAGAAATGGGGGGATGTTGATCAGTAGGTACAAAGTTCTAACTGAAAGATGAGTAAGTTCTGGGGAGCTAAGACACAGCATGATGACTATAGTTAAAAATACTGTATTGCAAACTTGAAAACTTAAAAAAGTAGATCTGAAATGTTATCAATCAACAACAAAAAAAGTAATTACGTAAAGGGATGGAGTTGTTAACCTTATTTTAATAATCATTTCACAATATACACATGTATCAGAATGATGGAGGAGATAGGACTCAATAAAAGAGGCATCACAAGACTAGAACCTGACTAACACAAGAAGGCTGGGTAGAAGGAATCAACATAACCATCAATCCAGTGATAACCAAAAATCCTTAGGCAGCCAGTGCCTAAGGCTGAGCAAAGGGCAAATATATAGAGGTTGAGCCATTGTGGAATTTCTAGAACTGTTACAGGGCAACCCCGATATACAATACAATGGGGTGCCTGACTGTGGGTTCTCACCCGTGAGCTTAAAAAGGACTTATAATAAGAACAATTGCAGGCACTCACAAAAAGGTTAATAAAAGGGTTTATTTACAAAACGGAAGGGAAATAAAAAATGAATAACTCGGGGGCAAAAAAAGTGAGGGAGAGAGATAAATCTCCAAATACGTCCTACCAGATCCGAAGAGCTGGAAACCCCAACGGCACGCTGTAGCCCAGTGAGAAGCAAGAGACCCCCAAGGTCAAAAGCCCTCGTTACATAGCCAACATGTCTGCTTAACTCCACCCCTCAGTTTCCGGTAATCCTCTCTTCTGGATGATGACGGAATTCTGGGATTCAGAGCCCTAGGGGTCTTGGATCTCTCTGGCTTGAGGTGGGGGTCCCTAAACCTTCCTGTGGAGTTTGTTGCAGACGTCCTTTTTTCCCCCCAACAGTTCCATTTCAAGTTCTGGTTAGTTATTCAGAATCAACCTCAGATAAGCCATCCACGAGGATGAGTCCCTCCTGATGAGCCCCTCCCGACTGAAGGAGGACTATATCAATGCAGTCCCTGTTCTGGCTTGGGGCAGCATCTGGCCTGCCCACCTGTGCCTATGCAGGTGTCCTTTCCACCAATTCTATCCCTCTGCGGGGCAGTGGCCTGCCTGCCTGTCTGTGACTTGTACCATGTCAGATCTTCTCTTCACTGACCTCTCTCATCAGAGGCAGCTCTCCTCAGGGCTGCCCGCCTGCCTGCAACCACGCAGGCCTCTCTCTTAGCAAATCTGTCCCTTTCAGGGCAGCTCTTCCTGCCAGCTTGTGTCAATGCAAACATCCCTTATTCCTCTGTCCCTTTCCCTAATAAACCTGTTCTTTAAATATAACTCTCTGTCTCATGGAGAAACTTGCCGCATGCCACTGAAGAGGTGGGGGGGGGCTCTGGTGAAACCTTTCCCAGAGTGAACCCAAAGACCCCACTCTTAGACCAACTCTAAAACGACATCAAAACCATCACACCATACAGCTTAAAACTTACATATGTTATATGTCAATAATATCTCAATAAAATTAGGGGGGAAAAAATCAACTGAGACCTATGACTTCTTCCCAGCTTCCTGTCCCACCAGAGCCTGCAGAATTCTTCTCTTTGACATTTTAAAAAGCAGAATGCAAGAAATTACTTTCCCTGTCACACATTAAGATATGGTGAGTGTTTGGAGGATTCTCTCTTTTCCTCATTTGATGACATCTATATAAGGACAAAAACTGTGGCTCAATCATCTTTGCATTCCTTGCAACAAACAGAAAGGGGCCCAAGAAAAAGTTGTTGAATAAATACATAAGAAAATTCCATTTTTCTAGCATCTAAATACATCTAAAATTCCAAATGAGGCGTTATAAGACATTTGATAAGTAGAACAAATTGAAAAATAAATTATGTGCTGCACACTACTTAGTACTTAATGTAAGCTGACACACTACTTAGTATTTAATGTAAATTAGCACTATCTCAAAATCAACAAAAATGTACAGTAAAATATGCTTTGTTATTCACTAGAATGAATACAAATCCAGTAAGTCTAGCCTTCACTATTATGAACTGTCTACAGCATTCTCCCATTTATAACGCAGCAAAAATAACAGCTACCTTAATGAGTTAACACATGTAATACTTAGAATGGTCTTTGACAGTGACCACTCATGGAATGCTAGCAACTATTATTGTTCTTATTACCAGGCACTGTCTTGGCTAACACTATTAGACCAAGTTAAATAGAAGTTCATTCCATTAATCTGCCCAGGAAGCATTAATAGAACAAGATACACATATAATCTATCCCCTTGACAACAAAATTTGCCCTCAGAGCCTTAAATATCTTCTAAAAGCCACTAATAGGTTCTCGTCACATAAGAATTGCCCATAAATTGTTTATTTCTTCAAATGTGATTATACCTTGAAGTAGAAATTTAGCAGACCCTAAATGTGTGCCAGAAAGAACTGAATTAGCAACTTCTAAAAGGGTCCCCTTAAAAAGATCAGAGAACAATTTTTACCTCTCTTCAGATGATGTTCCTGATTCTGCAAGGTTTGAAGGAAGCACTTTCATCGGCTAAGGACCCGTGACTTTAAAGAACTTCAAACCACTTACTGTTTGAGTTAAATATAATCACTGAGAACAAGACATAAAAAGCAGAAGTATTTACATAATCACTCCATTTGCACTCTCCCACAGTGGGTATTTTCTTATATACCATCCTCAGTCCAGCAATACCCAAATGAATGTCCTTCAGGCCTCAGATCCCTAGGACGCTGGGCAAACTAAGGCCGAGTTTGGGACACACATACTGTGCTCCCCTCCGGAGAGCCACAACGCCCATCGACATAGCAGAGGTCCTGCGCCCCTTCCAGGAAAGGAATCTGTTCAAAAATCAACGCACAAAAGTCAGTAGCATTCCTCTATGCAAACACCCAATCTGAAGAAGAAGAAATTAAGAAATCCATCCCCTTCAAAATCGAAACCAAAAAAATAAAATACCTGGGAATAAATCTAACAAAAAACATAAAGGACTTATACAAAGAAAACTACAAAACCCTGTTGAAAGAAATAGAAGAAGACACAAGAAGATGGAAAGGCATCCCTTGTTCATGGATTGGAAGGATTAACATTATCAAAATGGCAATCCTACCAAAAGCAATTTACAGATTTAATGCTATCCCAATAAAAATCTCAATGATATTCTTCAAAGAAATAGATCGACTATTGATGAAATTCATATGGAACCACAAAAAACCTCGCATAGCTAAAGCCCTCCTAACTAAAAAGAAAGAAAACGGAGGAATTTCACTCCCTGATTTCAAATTATACTACAGAGCCATAATAATTAAGACAGCATGGTACTGGAACAAAAACAGACAGAAAGACCAATGGAACCGA
>PVIJ01024739.1:0-11793 GCA_004024925.1 Scalopus aquaticus
CCGGCCGGGGAGAATCCCACATGGCGTGGCGGACCTCTCCTGCCTTGCCCGCTGCTCCCCTCAGCAGTGTATTTCTGATCTGCCTGTTCTGCTCTCCGCTCTGTCTCTGGTGAACCCTCTCGCCGCCCCATGCCTCTGGCCTGTACCCCAACTTGTATGTATAAATAAAAAAAAATAAATCTAAAAAAAAAAAAAAAAAGAAAGAAATGCCCTTGGCTGCCGTTTCAAGGACTGTCAATTATCTTGCTTTCTGGGCCAAGAGTATTTGCAGTTAAGGTCACTTCGAAATCTGGTGTTAGAGCAGATATTTCCCAATTAGATAATGACTTTTTGTAACTGTCTCTGCATCTGTCCTAGGCCTTATGGAGACTATTGATCTGCTTGTTTAGCCAAATTTTGCATTACTATAAATTACTCGGGTAGTTCTTACATTTTAGAATCTCACTCTTAGAATTAAAAGCATATGGCAAAAGCAAGAGTGACTCAGGGATCTAAAAGTGCAATTAATGTGCATCTCTTTTTAGTACAAAAACATTATGCAACCCAGAAGCTATATAAAATTGAGCTTGAGACAAGTAAAGAAAATGAAGCTATTACTTGTATATTTTGAAGTAACCCATGATTCTCACTAAGCTGTAAAAAAGGTATATAGTAAGGGAGTTGTCTGAGTTTCTGTAGAATATGCCTAATAGTCACAGAAAGTTTCAACTTAAGGGGAATCTAGTCACAATGGTATTTTGAAGATTTTACTGGCTTCTGTGGAATTTCCTACCATCAGCTTTCTGTATTTAAACATGGTGAGAATATAATTGATTCAGATTTTCTGTGTGATCAAGCAAATTTAGCAGGTTTCTATGGAAATGTCTCTAAGGAGGATAAGGCATTTCAAAGTTGATGGGACACCTTGAGGAGACTTACCCTTACTTTTCTCATGCTCCAGGACCAGGAAACATCCTTCCCAGTTTTCAGGAGCAGTTATGGTAGAAATTCTCTGAAAAGGAGCAGGTGGTTTTAATGCCCTAGACCTATGCACTGTCTCTGGGCCCCAGTAGGGATGGTTTTTTGAACAAAAGGGATTCATTGTGGGGAGGTGAGATAGGGGAGGAGGTTGATACAGTGGGGAGCAGCACAGAAAAACTTGATCCTTTCTCTCCATAGCCCTTTATGACATCTGAGTACTGGTTCTTACCCTGCCCTTCCATGAGCTCTCTGGTAGATCCCCAAGTCTTTCCAGCCCTTTGTGTCACAAGAGCACTATCATCAGAGCAACGAGCACCCAGTCCAGTGTCATTTCCATCCTTTAAGCTCTTAAGCAAGTGAGAACAGTTTTGGGTCATACCCACAGCAGGGTAGTGCACCTGTCATTCTGCTTTCCCTTTGCTGAGCTTCAGTGTTTGACCCTTTCAGAGTAGTGCCTAACACAGAGGGGATTTGGGGATAAGGCCACAGTCTTGTGTGGTTGACATGGGCTTGGTGGATTCTCAAAATCAACTCTCTCGACAATTTTGTGCGGTCCTTGAAGAGTTTCCTACCCCCCAGGAATCTCCCACTACAGCTTTCCCCATTCAGATGATACTTTCTTAATTGCTGCTTTCCCAGTATATCCAGCAGAAGATCTCTCTCCAGTTATTTGGCCCTTCCCTGAGGTAGAACTACCACAAAGAATCTTTCAAATGACCCAGACCTGACCCTTCCTCTGGTGACATCACTCAAAGGAAAACTCAGGCATCATTGCCCTTGTCTGTGGTCTTAGAGCTTACGCCCAAGCTGCCTTGCCTCCTGTGTCTTGGCTACTTCAGGCCAATAGCCTTTAGATTTTTCTGTGTCCCTCACCAGTGGGGGAGTGCCCTGTATCTGCAAAGCTCAGGTGACCACATATAAAACTCATCAAGTGTGACCTTGAAGCCTCTTGCATTGGGCCGCAGGCAAGGGAGAAGCAACCAACATGATTTCTGAAGTCTCAGTTACCCAATAGGTCCCTCTAAAAGACCTCTATGTGCCTTTTCAAATTCTGGTTGACCTCCCCGTTACCGCTTAGATACCTTCCTGGTGATTGTTCATGTATATAAGTAGCTCTCACAAAACAAGTTTTGCCCAACTTCTGTCCATTCTGTTCTTTCTAAGAATGTTCTGTTGTAACACCTCAATTTGTAGACCCATCATTTTAATTGAAGCATTTGGGTCCCAGCTAAAATGTAAACAGTATGAGTCCCATTTTACTATCTTGCTACAGTTGTTAACCAATACCAAACAATAGCTTAGCAACCTAAGAAGAAAATGCTGATGTGTAAACAAAGAAAAGCTTAACAGGATCTGTTATGTTAACAAGGACTTAGAAGTAGGTCAGGACTTATGGATGAGAGTGTTGGGATTGATTAGTGACATCTGCTATGAGCTGGGACTAGGAATGTAGTGCTTAGTAATGTCTGCAGTAACGATACAGGACTAGGAACTTGAAATCCCAGGAGACAGTTAAGGGACTCAATAACAAACCAGATTTTGCATGCTATCCCCAGGCTTTCTTCGCTTACTAATTTAGAAGACCCTTTTTTTTTTTTCTTTTAAGAGGTATATAGAAGTACAAAACGGAAAATAATTTGACCAGAAGTGGTTGATTTCTTCCTTGCCAGTATATCATATCGACATATGACATGTTTGGTGAGGTAAGAGAACTCAGCCCCTGTCCCACCTCACCAGTAGGATTTATAGGCAAACCAGTTTGCTTAACCTTGTTGCCAGCCTAACATATAAACAAACCTAAGTGAAATAAGATTTAAAAGGTAGCTAAAAACAGCTTGAAGGGGGAAAAAATGAGAGATTACTTGAGTAGAAATTGGATGACACTTTGCTGGTGTGGTTTATATATTGTAGTCTATAAAAAGCTGTATTTGTTAGAAATAGACTTAGCTAGAGATAACGTGTGTGTGTGTGTGTGTGTGTGTGTGTGTCCTTGGTTGAATAAATATAAAAATTCATTTCTCTCTTATGTACAGGGTAAGCCATACCAGGTTTGGTGTCATTAGGGACCTGGGCACCTACTTTCTATTCTCAAGGTCACCTCATGGTTCTAAACAGCTACTGGGACTCTCGTCATCATATCTGCATTCTAAACCAAAGTGCAAAAAAAAGGGTCTTCTGTCAGATCAGTCCACTCTCTTTAAAACAGCTTTCCTGGAATCCAACCTACATTTTCACTCATGTTTCTTTGGCACCGCATTTTACTTTAAGGGGATATAGGTAGGCAGTTGTGCCTACTAAAATGAGGATTCTAATCCTAACAAGGAAAAGCAGAAAGGAGGTGCTGTGGATAATCAGTCTTCTGTTCCACACAGCTTTCTGACTCTAATATCCCTCCATTTTTTTTTTGATATATGGAAGTGCTTTGCAAATTAAAAATATTTAGGCACTGTAAGCTGATTTATAAAGGTACAAAAGAGTTTGCAGTGATACAAAAACAGTACACTATATGGTGAGAGATTATTGAACAGGTTAGGAGTATTCAAATTAGTGTCTTTTCTCTGATAAATAAACACTGTAGCCATATATTTGATATTTTTAATTGAGAATCTGTAGTCTTGTATCTCATCTTAATCTGACAATAGTTTGGAATATTTAAAATTGTGTAGTCATTTATGCAATGTATTATGAGTGACTTCCTGTCCTTCTGAGAATTTATTCAGTTGAATACATATGCAGAGGTGCCTACTATGTGCAAGGCACTATGCTAGAAAATAACAACCAGCAAAAGGGAATATAGCATGTATCTCTTTTTAAAAAGAAAAATAGTCTATTAGAATTTAAATTCCATGAAGATAGAAACTTTAGTTTGTTTTATTCACTGCTATAACCAAATGTCTAGGGAAGTGTCTGGGAACCCAATAAGTATTTATTTATTTTTAATAATATTTATTTTTGTTATTCATATATTTTACATTATTGTGTGGTCCCCATAAGTTACCCACCACCTGTTCACCCGTGGAACCATCATCATAGTCCCCCGTGCTCCCTTTTTCCCCCCTCTTGAGCCCTTCCCCTCCCCTCCTTCCCTGCTGAATGTCTCTTTCTTATTTGGCTCCTCTATATTCCTGTTATAAGTGAAACCATTTGATAGTTTTCTCTTTCTTTCTGGCTTATTTCACTGATCATGATCCCTTCTAGATCCATCCATGTTGCTGTGAATTGCATGTGGTTGTCTTTTTTGAATGCTGAATAGTATTCCATTGTGCATATGTACCACATCTTTTTGATCGAGTCATCTATTTTTGGGCATCTTGGTTGTTTCCATATCTTAGTTCCAATAACTATTTATTAACTGAATGCATGAATTCTAGAAAATACTAACCTACCACTTACTCTGAAAAGTCTTGGGGGATAAAATAAGTTACCT
The DNA here is from genome assembly GCA_004024925.1 of Scalopus aquaticus. Lineage (NCBI taxonomy): Eukaryota > Metazoa > Chordata > Mammalia > Eulipotyphla > Talpidae > Scalopus > Scalopus aquaticus. Next base: position 4,388 of record PVIJ01024739.1, read on the forward strand.
TGAAAGTTTATACGTGTCTATTTGTTTAAATCATATTTTTATCTGATAATTTAGAAATATCATATGAAGATTTATGAAACAAATAATTTATAAATAGAATAATCACTGTTATTTTGTTTGGCATATCTGGGGTTTTTAATATGTGATATTGCATAGAAGAGCCTCAACTTCACATTAATGCCCCAAAGAGAAAAGAATATGAATTAAAACCAACATATATTTGAAATATGTCAGTTCTATAAAACTTTTTTTCTATGACAAAGTTAGAGGCTTAATGAATTAATGAGTAAAGATTTTCTTCCTCCTGTGAAATACAAATCAAGCGAGTCATTCTAGAGATTCCCCTCCTCCCTCCTGTTCAACATCCAGTCTGCTAATATTATATTCTAATATTTATTGAAAATTTTCCTCTCTCCTTCTTCTGTTGTGCCTGGTCGAAAACCTTAGTATCCTCTCTGAAATTCCTAACGTATTTGAAATACACAATTGTTTGTGTTGTTCTTCTGTTAATATCTCTCATTGACTTATTAGCAGTCAATGTCCCTCCCTGGCATGGTGTGTGTGAGTCTTTTGACTATCGTCCTTTTGATTTCTCAATCCTTGTCTCCCATAATGCTCTGCTGTACACATTACAAAATGACCCTGTTCATTTGATTCAACCAGTATGCCCTCAGATGCTTTCCTTGAATCACTGTGCTTCTATGGCATGCTGTTTACACCCCTGTATCATAGAACATTCCACATTGTACTTTATTCAGTGGTCCTATATTTTCTTTATGGCATCTAGTAGGTGCTCATTAAATTACTGGTGCATTAAACTCAGCTGAAAGAAAGAGTACTCTCCAGGGAACATTAGTTTCAAAGTTTTACCCAAACATTGTTTATGTGATTATTACTTATTTTCTTTCTTCTATTACAAAACAACTAATCACTAGTTCTCCTCAAAGGTATGCATCCAAACATCACTCACCTTTGGGCTTTAGGTCCTTCAACAACCATTTTCTCATTAAATATTCAGTATTTCATATAGGGAAAAACAGAATTTTCTTACATGTTAGAAAAGAGTGGTTAGTTAAAATGGGTTGGCACTCTTGATTTGTGGAGGTATGGGTTTCTGAGATTAATTGCATTTGGAGCATAGACTTTGCTCCCTAGCCAAAGGAATCCTTTTTAAAGATTAGGAGTGCTTACCGAATCACAAATTAGAGAAAATAGAATCAATTTTTGTCTTTAATCACTACATCCTCCCTCACCCCTAAATGTAATGGAAAAAAATTTAAAAATAAGAGATTCTCGATTCACATTCAATCAATTGGAAAAATCATGGTTTTTATAATTTAAAAATAGAAAACACTGAAAAAAAAGTATCTAAAATCTACATTAATAAACACACCATAATGCCCTTGAAAGCAGCATTATGTGTAGGAGAAGGGAAAATGGTACTTCCACTGAGGGGAAGTGGGTGGCGAGAGAAATTTGGGAAGAATAGAGGAAGTTATAGAGGGTCTATTCACCACTGAAGACTGACTCTTTTCTGGTTTTCCTGAGTAAGCCAATGCCAGGGTTTTATGACCTGACCTACTGGGGCCCACAAGGAGCAGAGGCTCTGGGTGGTAGCACCTAGAATTATTATTGCAGTTGCACCAACCCAGGGCAAGAAAATGCTCCAGACTGCCTTGATTAAAGTGCCAGTCTTCAATCTTTGTCTTATATCTAATCGTAAAGGAAAAGCCTGTTCAACAAATAGTGCCAGGAATACTGGACGGCCACATGGACAAGAATCTAAACCATTGTCTCATGCCACACATAAAAATTAACTCAAAAGTTAAAGGGATTAAAGACTCGGATGTAAGACTCAAAGCCATAAAACACATTGTATATTTTTTTTCTATGACACTGGTTTCATAGATATCTTTGGATGCTCAATTCCAACAACAAGAAGAAAAAAGCAAAAAAAATACACAAATGGGACTATATCAAATGAAAAGCTCCTCCACAATGAAAGAAGCCATTATCAAAGTGAAAAGACAGCCTACTGAATGGGAGAAAATATTTATCTGCACATCATACATCTGACAGACCCAAGATGCATAAAGACCTCATACAACTTGATAATAAGCAAACCAATCAAAAAATGGGCAGCAGTCTAAACAGAAACTTCTAAAGAAGATATACAGATTTCCAACAGTCACATGAAAAAATGTGCATCATCACTTATTATTAGAGGAATGCAAGTCAAAATCAATGATACAACACCTCACACCTGTGAGAAGGGTCCATATGTATGTAAAAAGAGAGAGAAATATAAAAGGTGTCTGTGAGGTTGTGGAGAAAAGAAACCATCATACACTATTGGTAGTAATGTAAACTGGTGCAACCTCTATGGAAAACATTATTGACGTTCCAGCAAAAATTAAAAATATTTCAATTAGAATATCTACCATATGATCCAGCAATTCTACGTCTAGGTAAGTCTCTGAAGAACTTTAAAAACTCTAATTCAAAAGATATATGCACCACTCTGTTTATTGTGGTAGTATTTACAAGAGACAAGATATGGAGACAACCCAATTACTCAACAATGGGTGATAACATAAAGAAGATGCGGTATATACACAAATGGAATACTATGCTCAGATATATAAAAAATGATGAATTTTTACCATTTTCAATGACATAGATGAAACTGGCAGAGATTATGCTTAGTGAAATAAGTCAGAAGAAGAAAGACCAATATCAGGTTTCACTACTGTGATAAATATTAAAAAGCAAAACAAAGGAACAGACAAAATCAAACCAAAACAAAATCTTGGATCCTTATTGCAGAACTGAGGTTAACAGAGGGAGAGTGGTTGATAGGAGGAAAGGGTGGAGGGGGTCCAGTGGACTGCCATGGAGAGTAATTGGTATTTTGGTGGTTGGTACAGTGTGGGAATCTGTACTCCTAAGATATGTACAGTCTTGTAAACCACAGTTACCTTAATTTTTAAAGTGATTTTGTTAAAAGAGCTAAGAGATACCTTAAATGGAAGGTTTATACTATGAGAAATATGATTGGGCTCTAAGGATATCTCATATTTCTCCAAACATCTAGATTTATTTGTTTCTCTGCAATGTCTCAAAGATGTAACTTTTCTTAAAACCTTTTTTATTTCCTGTCTCAATGAGATATCATCCAGTTAATCAAACTATAACCAAATTTTTTTGAATTAAAAAAACACATACTTCTCCCTGAAAGATAGATTTTATGAAGGATGAATATAAAGTATATTCCACTAGATTTTAATCTTATTAGTTTATTTCATAATTATGGCTATAATACATCTTGCATCAATTCATTTCTCATCATGTTATATACATCCCCTTCTGTTTTACAAGTGTGATATGGTAGTTAATTCTATGAACAAACTGTAAAATATTCTGGGAACATACTTTTCTATTAGGCAAGAAAGCAAGACCACCTGCATAGACTTGCAGTCTGTGGGACAGCTATGCAAAAGCTACTGCCTGCAGGTAAAGCCAGTCTTATCTGATTCCATGAAGGAATCAGATAAATGATGAGGGAATCAGATAAAGATTTAAATATTGGGTACCCAGAGTTTACATCTCTATAGTCCACTCTGGGGGAAAAAAAAAAGATTAAATCCTTACATTGCCTTCCTCTACATATAGATAGCATCAATTTATCATTAGCTCAGACAACATAGAGCCAGAAGCCACCCTATGAAGAATACATTTTAATGTCAATGTCTCACTATTCCTACCAATATATATAAACTAAATTCAAACTTGTGTTTGTTGGAATAGTTCTCCCAGAGTAAAAACTGTTGGACCACTTCCCACTTTGATTAGCTAATCAACTTTTTGTCTTACTACCAATGAATTTTACTTCCAGTTAAGACTTCTATATAAATAATTTTTCTTTTGCTGGAGAATACAGTGTATTCTCTTTTGGAAAGGATTTTCTATTTCTGCTTAAGATCAAAGTGAGTCTCAAGAAGAATACAAGCAGTCCAAATTTATTGAAACCAATAGTTAGAAAAATTGTTTTTTCTGGTTTGTTTTATCTTTGCTTTAATATTACAAAATGATATACACCTGACATAAAGTACATTTTCTGATATTCTCTACTGATAACTGTATAAATTTAAATCACTCTATTTCATTAAGGTAAATTAGCAATTGCAGTTTATATTCTGTAACTGCAAATAAAAGATGTGCCATATGTGAAACAAATCTATACTTTCTCAAATTGAAAATCTATAATTTCTCAAATTCTCTTTTATCTTCCTCTTACCTCACACTAGTTTTCAAATTCTCGAGTTCTACTGTATATGTATGTTACTTTGCAATGTAATTTTGCAAGATTTACTTTATTTTCTTGCCAAGGTAACACTGAAGGCCTGTTGAATGCTGGTACTAGCTTATGGAATCAGTCTTTATGAATGAAGGAAAGATAACTGAGAGATTGTACCAATTTTCTAAGGGCCTGGGAAATGAATTCAAGAAACTAAATAAAGGACAGGAATTAATATTTTATTTCCAAAGACAATTCAAATTGAGATGTTTGGCACTAGGCAGATTTCCATAGAAATGCACAAACATTGAGAACTTGAGTACTTGACTTTGAAATCATGAGGCATAAACCCCACAAATGATCTTAAAAATGTGATCTTATCACTTAGAATGCATGTTTGAAAAAACCAGTTGGCAAACAAACCTTTTTTTTTTTTTTTTTTGCAAAGGAGTCTAACATTTTTCTTTTTAAGTAAGCGTGCTCTGAAGGAAATCTAAATCTATGTCAAAATTTAAAGACCTTTACTAATCTTTCTTGATTATTCTGCAACAATTCCCCAGCAATAACAAACTTTCATAAGGAGCTAGGTTTAAAAAGAGGATTCACAGGAGAAACACTTTTATCTCCCACATGGAACCTATACTCTGAAAGAAATGAATTGCAATATACATACATTTTAATGGTTTAGAAAATGGGATGTATAGTGGGGCTCACGGATCATCACGTAACACATCCACTTAGAATTGAGAACTGCTCTTTTAGGGAAATACTATCTTAAATAAATGTTTTCCTTTACTTTTCTATAGCATAAAGAAGAACAGACATGAAACAAAATAGGAAGGTTCGTTGCTCCAAATATATCATAGAATTGGATGATGCGATAACCTTCACCAAACTTGGGACCAAAGCACCATTCACATTTGGATGTGCTGCAATGGAGGAAACATCAAATCATTATTTAGTAAGTTTCTTCTAAAACAAAGACATTTTGCTGATTCTGTGTAAAATCTTAAGTAGTATAAAATATGGCCTTTATCATTATTGATTTTACCAGCTAATTGAGGTACTAAGGCATATACAAGTGAAAAATTAAATAATGAAAAAATGAAGTTGATATGTTTATTAAAAAACACTTTTTAAAACAGAAAAGTATAAGTGCATAATAAGGACACCTTAAAGATAAATCCCAAATAGATAACATTACCTGTCCTTAAAGAATTTAAATTTCTGTATTTTCCAAATTCCCATTTATAGATAAGTATATATTATCTTTATAACTCAAAGTGATTATGTTGTTTTTAAAATAAAGGGACTATAATAACTTAAGTGTAGGATTAGTATCCTTGTATATTTTTAAATGCTCAGAAAGCAGTTAAAAAAGGTATCAACTCAGTGCTACATTCACAGTGGCACATAACCAGACTATCCAAAGAAGAAACCCAGATGTCCAGAGGACACTGAGAAATAGAGCTTCCCAATCTCTTTTGTAATCAGGGAATACAAAACAAAACAGCAAAGAAATACCATTTCACAATCCTCAGATGAGCTTAATGTAAAAGTCTGACAGTACAAAGTTTAGTGAGGGTGAGAATCATTAGGGACTCTTACACTTGTTTGGTTGGGCATATATTGGAGTAATCGCTTTGGAGAGCAAATTGGCAAGTCTTATGTAAGTTGAAGATGCACATACTCTATGACCTGCTGACACTGGGGTTATTTGCATAATGAGATATGCTTTAAGATGCTCATTACTAACATCTTGGTAATAGTGAAATATTGGAAACAACCCAAATGTCTATGAGCAAGAAAGGGGATAAATAGGTTATTAAATATTCATTCTGAGAAAAAAATAATGACCTACAATTGAAAAAAAAGTTGAACTTAAAAAACAAGTTGCCAAATGACATTTTGGGATACTTACAGAGAGTTTAAAACACAAAAATTAGTATTTCATGTTTGTTAGAGTTTTTTTCTGACAACAACCAATTGTCAATTTTCTGCAAATGACAACTAGGTTTCTTACAATTCTGTTCTGTCTGACACTAATTACCTGCAGTTAGTTTCAGACTACAGGTTTAAAGGCTCAGTCCACATGATTGCCCTCACTTTGGATGCATTTGCAAAGATCAGGTCCTCAGGTTATCCACACATCCCTTTGACTTGGCTATAAATTGAGAGTCCCCTACCCATGCTTTTGATAATTTGCTAGAACAACTCAAAGAACTCAGGAAGATGCTATACTTTCACCTTGCAGTTTATTAAGGAGGATGCAGATGAATAGCTAGATGGAGGGAGGTCTGAAAGGGCCCCCAAGGGCAGGAGCCTGTAGAGTTGGGGGAAGCCACTCTCTAGGCATGGGATGTGTTTACCAGTTTGGAAGATCTCTGAACCCTGCTATTTAGGGATTTCTGTTGAAGTTTCACTATGTAGAAATGATTGGTTAAATGATTGGTGATTGGCCTCAATCTCCAGTCTCCTCAAAGGTGTGGGGGTGGAACTAAAAGTTCCATGTCTCTAATAAAATTTTGGTCTTTCTGGCCACCAGTACACATCCTGAAGCTATCTAAAACCCCTCTACACCAACATCCAAACGTTACCTTAGCATAAAACCAGCTCTTTACAAATGGCAAAAGATATTCCTATCACTCCAGAAATTCCCTGTTGTATTAGGAGCTCTGTGCCATGAAATGGAAGTAAAGATCAAATATATTTCTTTTTTTTAATAATATATATTTTTATTGTTATTTATGTCTTTTACATTTTGCATTCCCCTTGGGTAGCCCACCACCAATTCACCCGTGATCCATCTCCATGGTCCATTGTGTTCTTTTCTATTCCATTTTGTGCCCTTTCCCTTCCCTCCCTCCACACCCTCCTACCCCTCCCCTACCCCCCCACTGATTGTCTCTTTCCCACCCTGCCTCCCTATAGTCCTGTTATAAGTGAAACCATTCGATATTTTTCTCTTTCTTTCTGGCTTATTTCACTGAGTATGATCCCCTCTAATTCCATCCATGTCGCTGCAAATTGCATGTGTTTATCTTCTTTCCATGCTGAATAGTATTCCATTGTGTATATGTACCACATCTTCTGGATCCAATCATCTATT
>PVIJ01024740.1:0-11789 GCA_004024925.1 Scalopus aquaticus
GAAAATTCTCCATGATCTGAATCGCACAGCTGCTCTTGAGCAACTGAGCACTGGGGGAAACTTCAGGACTTAAATACCAGCTCTGCATCACAGAGAGGTGACCTGTCACAATGGACTCCTGACTGCAGGGGAGGGGCCAGAGAGGAGCAGGCAGGACCACGCCCCTCCCCCAGGGCCCCGCCCTCCCTCCACCTTCCAGGGCTTCCCAGACCTTAATTTTTTCTTCAATACATCCAGAGCATTAAGACAAGAGAAAGACATACAAGGAATCCAAATAGGGAATGAAGAAATAAAACTATCACTACTTGCAGACGATATTATAATAATCATGGAGAACCCTAAAAACTCCACAGAAAAACTAATTAAAATTATAAACCAGTTTAATAAAGAAGCAGGATACAAAATCAACACACAAAAATCAGTAGCCTTCATACAGGCAAACAATCTGAAGGAAAGATATTAAGAAAACCAACCCATTTACAATTGAAACAAAAAAAAAAAAATCCCTGGGACTAAACCTCATAATAAATAGAAATGTTAATTTCAAGAAATACTAAAAACACCAGCATCATTTGATCTATTATATGAGCCTATTAATTAGAATAATAGGTATTAATTATGCTTGATTTAGTAGAAACATAAATCTTTTTCTCTTTTTTCTTTTTTTTATTGTTGTTATTATTTATGTCTTTTACATTACTGTGTATCCCCCGTAGGTTTCCCACCACCAAATCACCTGTGAAATGTCACCATAGTCCCTTGTGCTCTTTACTTCCCCCGTTTTGAGCCCTTACCTGCCCCCTCCCTCACTGAATGTCTCTCTCTTATTTGGTTCCCCTTTATTCCTGCTATAAGTGAAACCATTTGATATTTTTCTTTTTTCTTTTGCTTATTTTGCTGGGCATGATCCCTTCTAGCTCCATCCATGTTGCTGTGAATTGCATGTGTTTATCTTTTTTGATTGCTGAATAGTATTCCATTGTGTATATGTACCACATCTTCTTGATGCAGTCATCTATTTTGGGGCATCTGGGTTGTTTTCATGTCTTTGCTATTGTGAACAGTACTGTGATAAACATAGGAGTGCATGTATCCTTTTGGGTTAATGTTTTTGTCCTTTGTGTAGATTCCGAAAAGTGGTACTGTGGGTGGTATAGAAGCTCCATTTTTAGCAGTTTGAGGAACTGCCATACAGCTTTCCAAAGTGGTTGGACCAGTTTGCATTCCCACCAGCCATGTAGGAGAGTTCCTTTTTCTCTACATCCTCACCAGCATTTGTATTTGCCTGTTTTTTTAATGTGCACCATTCTTACTGGCATCAGGTGGTATCTCATGTTGGTTTTGATTTGCAGAAATATAAATATTATATATTTTTTTCTCAACCATGCATTTTTATTATGGCAAAGTACACATAATATAAAATTATCCACTTAAACAATTTTTAATTGGTAATCTTTCTGAATTCTAACAAAATTAATGCCTGGTATTTTATGATAAGTAATACTGACATTTTAATAAAATTCAGTGTTTTGAATTCATGAACATGGGATGTAGTTCCATTTCTGTCTTCTTTCATTTCTTTCAGAAATGATCTATATTTATCAGTATCCACATCTTTTTTTCTTTAGTTAAGTGTATTAAAAATGGCATTGTCTTAATTTCATTTTCAAATTGTCTATTGCTAGTGCTCAGATATGAAGTTGATTTTTGTATGTTGATTTGTATCCTTCAACTTTGCTGAATTCAGTTATTGGTTCTAATAGCTATGTTTGTGGATGCTCTAGGAGCCGCTACATATAAATTCATGCCAATCGTGAATAGAGATCATTACCCTTCTTTTCCTATTTTGGGCATTTCATTTCTTTTTCTTGTTTGATTATTCTGCCTAATTTCTAATACTTTGTTAAAGTAGTAAAATGAGCATCATTGTCTTGTTCCTGATCTCAGGAAGAAAGTTATCATTCCTTTACTAATGAGTGTGATGCTGTGAATTTTTCATATATGGCTTTTTTATGTGAGACAGTTTCCTTCTATTTCCAGTTTATTATGTGTTGTTTTTTTCCTGAAAGGTTGTTCAACTGTATTTAAAAAAAAAAAACTGCCTCATTTGAAGTAATCATGTCTTTTTTCCTGCTTCATTCTTTAATTATAATATATTGAGTTTTGTATGGTCAATGATCCCTACATGGAAGAAATAAATCCTAAGTGGATTTATTAAAATGTACTAAATCCATTTTGCTAATGTTCTATTTTGGACTTTGTTTCAATATTCATTAAAGATATGGCCTGTTGTTTTGTTTTCTTGTTGTGTCTTTGTTATCAGGATAATGCTAGTCAAATGAATGAGTTAAGATATGCTCTTCCCACATATTTTTAGGAAGAGTGTGATAGTTGCCATCTCTTTGTTAAAATTCTCACCTTGTTCATATATAATTTTCGTTAGTTTTTTCCCCTTAGCTCACTTACTATATATATATATATATATATATATATATATATATATATATATATATATATATTTTTTTTAAGTTTTTACCTAATACATCTGAAGTCTTGACTCAGGGATGATTTTGAGTTTTTGGTTACTTTTCTTTTGCTCATTTGTATTAGTCCATTTGTTAGAGATACGTGTCAACTAGCTTTATAAAAGCTTATTTGCCTTAGTTAATTACTGAAGTCTGTTCCCTTAGTTCATTTTAAGCTATACAAAAAAAGATCTCCTTGAAAGAGTGATAAATACAAAAATACCAGCCAGGTGGAGAAGAGTCACCTCTCCCTGCTACTCCAGGTTAACTCTGGTGAGGCATTCATTCATTTGACACCTGATTACATGTACTCTGAACTCATATGATTCAATGATCAGACATGAAAGCTTAAGGTATTATTGGGTCTTTTCTGAACATGCATCTTTGTCTGTCCATGGGCATGATTTTCTAAATTACATCCACATAGACATTGTTGCTTTTGAATGTCCTAATTTTCAAAAGTGTCTCACCCAACTTCTCTGGGTATTACATGGCCTATTGTACATCTCCACCTGCAATCTCTTGTTCCAGGCATCTGTGATCTTGAAGTCCCCTTCTGGCTTTTACAAGCAATGTTTGTGCACAAGTTATGCAAGACAGAAACAAATGTCTTACACTGTCCTTTCAGGTTAGAGCATATATACAAAATAATTTGCAAATAAAGGCCCACTCTGTTTCCTCTAATTTGAGGGGGAAATATGAGAACCAAGCTGCTACCTGTTTGTGACAGATTGCTAGCCATCCAGGAAGGCAGGGGGATGGGTAAAGATGAATATTGTTTGGTTTTTATAAACCTTTTGCCTTTTCCAGAGCTCTGACAAAGTTGATTTTTTGGTGTGATTTTAAAAAATATTTCTACAGAGAAATCAATGCTTGGAACTTTCTTATTTGTGATTTTGCTACTATCACTGTTAAACTTTTTAAAACCTAAGATATGTTTGCCAATAGAATATCTCTTGAAATGCTTTTTCTGCACCATTTCGTCCTATTTGAACTCCAACTGCATGCATATTGGAGCTTTGGAATATATCCTGCATGTCTTTTCAGTTATTTTTCAATTCTTTATTTTCTCTGTATTATATATTGTCCATTTCCTGTTGACCAGTTCAACAATCCACTTCTATCCAGTCTTCTCTTAAAACTACCCATTTTGTTCTAAATTCTAGATATCATTTTTTCACCTATAATCTATAGATTTTACTTTTACCTAATGTCTAATTCTTTCCTGAAATTCTCCATCCATTCATTTTATGTCTACCTTTAGCATATTAATTATAATTATTTAAATGTCTTATCTGCTGATATCATTTTCTAGATCATCCGTCAAGTGGTCTGCTTTGTTTCTCTTGTGGATTTTAACCACACCATATTATCTCTTTACATATCTTATAATATTTAATTACATGTCACATATTTTGGATAAAATAACACCTCAGTATTCAGGCAGTATCATCCATCATTTAAACATTTCTTCTCTTTGGTGGAAATAATGAGTGACTGGTGGCCTCTACTCAAAATAAATTTCAATTTGAATAAGATTTAGTTTACTCTCCATCATCCCTTTTCCTAGGGTGTGACCTACTAGAGTTTTCAATTGAAAGATATGTAGGTCTTCCAAGTACTTTAACCCAAAAGCTAATTCTAATATTCTAAAATTAAAAGTACGATAACTGAATTTAAAACATAAAATATGGGTTTAAGAAAGAATAATTTTCCCTTTAAAGATTTTTATATGACTTCTTTAATCTGTCAGCTAACAGTTTTAATTTTTGACAGTGGGGTTGCCAGTTGCTTACTGGTTGAGCACGGAGCTAGAAAGAGCATTGTCCGCATCCTTACAACTAGAAAATAATCTTATACACCTAAAAGTTAACTAACTTTCATGAGACTGTGAGAGGAATGAGGTCAGAACTACAGAAAGAAAGGTGCTTGCAGGGAGAACACCATTTGCTTAACTGAGACAGAAGTAGCCAAATGCCATATATAGATAAATATATTAAACAAGAAATTTCAAATAAATTGCTGAAGCACAAATTACATTGAGAGTGTACAACATGATCACCCCCTCTGGCAGTCTTTTCCCCTAGGATCCCAAAGATAGGGAGAATTCTGAGAAAAGTACTGACCAGCAGAGCAACAGCATCTGCTAAATCCCCACCCAGATCCATCTTTCCTAAAAAATCAAAGTCACAAGCTACAGAGGAAGATCAGTTAAACTGTGGTTTGGAGTACTGCGGGGGGAGAAATGGAAAAATCCTTCTAGATCCAGCTCCCTTGTTTCCAAGTGAATAAATACTTCAATCTACAGAGGAAGGAATGAGAGAGCCATAGGTTGAGGGTACTGATAGATACACTCTGAAGTTAGAGGAGGTGGTGGGAACAGATAGACTCTATCTCTGGGAACAAATCAGGTACTTGCCTAAAAGTGAAGTTCAATTAGAAAAGTTCTGATTTCTAACTGAAATTGAAATTCTAATTCTACCATCATCCACATCCCCAGCAGCCCATCCCCAGCACCATGCTAACCAGCTGGAATAAATATATCATTGATACACAGCGGAGAGTTCAAGATTGGTCATTAGGGAAATGCAAATTGGAATCACAATGAGAAACCACAATTAGAAATGTTAAAAATTAAAACAGTAAAATGATAATACTTAAATGCTAGCAAAAATGCAGAATGAAAATTCTCATTCATCACTAGTATGAATGCAAAATTATGTAGTCACTTTCGAAGACAGTTTCTTATAGAATTAAACATATTTTACACCCAAATTTACCTTACAACCCAGTAATTAAACTTCTATACACTTTTCTTACTAAATTGAAAATATATTCACATAAAAATGGTCTGTACATGAATATTTATAATTGCCATTCAAAGTTGCCAAAAATTGTAAGCAATCAAAATGCCTTTGAACAGATGAAAGGATAAGCAAAGTGGTACACCATACATGCAATACTACTCAGAAGTAAGAAAAAATGAGTTGCTGATTCACAGAATGCCATGGATGAATTTTCCTTTTCTAAGTGTCAACATATTTCCTAATTTCTTTGCCACCCCCCTTCGCCCCCGAAGATACCCGCTGACAAAAACACAAAATACGTCGAAATACAACATGTATATGTGTTCCTCAGTGTCCATTCACCAATGTCTCTAGAACTTTCTCCTCTGGTTTGTTTTATTTTCTGGTCCTCTTCACTTTCACTTGGCTGAAGAGCACCTCGACAAGGGAACGTTTGCTTCTTAAGGATTTGAGACTACTGGATATTTTCTCAAACTTTCTGAAGTTCTTAGACTATGCCTTTTAGCCTTTCCTGTAGACGGTAGTAAATGATTCTTGGAGAAGAGTAACCTTATGTTTGAGATCACTGGAGTCTTCGGTTTTGTGATTCTAGGTCCATGTAATCGCTAAAATTATTTTCATTTCCCCAGTCCAGCCCTCTCCAGTCCAGCCCTCTCCTTGGCCAAATCCCCAAAGGGGGAAATAGCAACTGCCTGTTATTGGCTCACCTCTAAAAGGATTTGCCCTCCCTGAAATTTTAGTCCATTTAATGCCACTGCTTTCACATATCTCTGATACCTTAAAAACATAATTTTTATATAAAAATATATAATTTTTTCCTTGATTTACATCATTATTAGTATTTTGGAAGTATAGGCTCTCCCCCTGCTGGTGTAGTCTCCATAGCACACCCACCACCAAAAAGCTCACAGTCCATTGTGCTCTCCCCCCATTCCCCTCCTTCTTCTTTCTCCCTGCCTCCTTCCCCTCCCCTCCCATTCCACTCCTTGATGCCTCAGTTCTATGGTCAGCTTTCAAGGGTTGGTTTTAAAGTTTGTATTGTCTGACACTTTGGGGGTTTTTTTGTTGTTTTTGTTTTTTATTTGTGTCTTTTACATTACTGTATATTCCCCGTAGGTTTCCCACCACCAATTCACCCGTGAACCATCACCACAGTCCCCTTGCTCCCCTCTCCCCTGTTTGTCTGACCCTTTGTTTGGTTTCTCTACATTCTACATGTAACAGACACCACCCAGTAGTTGTCTTTCTCCTTCTGGCTTTTTTCACTTAGCATAAACCTTTCCAGCTCCATACATGTTGCCACAATGGCATGAGTTTATCCTTTTTTGATCACTGAGTAGTATTCCATTGTGTAGATATACCACATCTCCTTGATACACTCATCTGTTTCCAGGCACTTAGGTTGTTCCCATAGGTTGGCTATTGTAAGTAATGCTTCAATAAACATGAGCGTGTATGTTTCCTTTTGAATTAGTGAGCACATAATTTTCAGTAATTTATTTCCCTTTTTCTAGTTGTTGTTAGTGGAGGTATTGGTCTTCCACTACCAATTACATTTCACTCTCGCCAAGTGGAGTGCCAAGGCGGTGCCAGCGGGAGACCTGCCGGCTGGGCACCACCATGATGCGCCACAGGCACCACCGCAAGCGACCTGCCCAAGCGCCTCCACCCTCACTGCCCTCCAGTGCTCAGGTGCACCCACTCATGCACACACACTCCACCCCGCCACACTAAGCTATGCCCATGCCCTTCTACAGGCGCCCGCCATCAGGCACGCGCCTAGGCCTACAGAGGCCCATCACCGAGGGGGGTGAGGAAAATCCTGTTACCTCCCCGATTTACCCTATACCTAGGGACAGATGTTTCTTTCTTAATTATTTTCAAGAAGAGCTAATTTTTCTTATTTTTCCCACCTCAAGAAGGGCTAATTTTTAGCTCAAAGCATGGAAACTGCCTTCTAATTAAAATATTAAATTTCCACATTTTCCTCGTGATTTGTATTATTAATTCTTTAAGAACACACTAAAGAAATTTTCTCTCATTCTCAAATGCTTTTGGGGTTATTCTTATTTTTTACTGTTCTTCACTTTGTAGGATAGGCCTTCCCCAAAATTTTCTGATAGGCTTTTTCCAAGATGTCCAGGGCAAATTGTTTTCAATTCATGTCACCCTGGCAGGTAAAGCTAAGGCCAATGGAAGGTCTATGTGTTTTAAGCAAAACTGCTACCATAACCTTAAGGAATGAGACTTACCCAGGTTTAAGGATCTCTCCAGAAATAGCTTTCGTAACAGAGAGGCTTATCTTAAGGCAGGGCAAACATTTTAAGCCATCTAGTTTTGTCATATAAAAACACCCTGTCTTCATCATGTGAAACCTCCTCGTCTCTTTTAAATGACCCAGGACACTGTCCCTTTCCTTAGCTCAGAATATAAACCCTCAACTTATCCCATCTACTCTGGAATCTATAGCCATGTATAGTCTCCCTACTTATATCATTAAATTTGTTCTCTCTCTTCTATTAGTCTGTCTGATTTGTTAATTTGTTGGCTTGACCAGACTGAGAAGAACCCGAAGGCTGAGAGGATTTTCCCCTGCATCTGTACAGTTTAAGCAGGTTAATTTCTTCTGTGTTATTGCTGAGCCTCTAATATTTCTCTCAAATTGCAGCACTTCCATATTGGGCACAGGGAGAAGGAAAGGTCTGAAAGGATCATGACTGACCCTGGGCATGGTCTCCATAGCCACTGCCATGCCATCTTCCTTGGCATCCATTCAGCATGGGATGTGTTTTTTTAACTCAATTCTTAGTAGGTACCTTATGACTTGCAAACAAAGAAATCACAGTTGTTTTCATTTTCTTAAAAATACGTGAAAATTTTCAAATATGAAAATGACTTTAAAATGTAGAGTTTTCAATGGCATGGGGTATAATAACTTGGAAAGATTAAATATTTAATATATAAGTTATATTCATGTATACAACTATACATGAAAGCAGATTATACAAAATATACAATGAAATATAAAAAAATTAATTTTGAAAATATTTAACATTTCAAAAGAAAATAATTTTGAAAAGTTAGTTATTCAGATGGCATAGTAGTGTTTCAGAATTATTAATCATTCATTCATATTATTCATTATTTCCAATTATTCAATATTTAAGTCTTTAACAAAACTTATTCAACTTTTAATAATAGTTCATTTATTATTCAATTATTCATTCTATAACAAATATTTTTTAATGCTTTATTCACTCCTTCAGTTGACACTGTACTATTCAGAAGTCCCAATTAATAGAGAATAGTAGGGGGCCTCCCTGGTAGTGCAAGGGGTTAAGTCTCAGCACTATGGCGCTATCAGCAGCCACTGCAGAACGAGTTGATCCCTGGCCAGGGAGCTTCCCATGTGGCACAGCAGACCTCTCCTGTCTCACCCACTGCTCCCCTCAGCAGTGTATTTCAATCTGCCTGTTCTGTTCCCCACACTGTCTCTGGGGAATCCTCCCACACCTCTGGCCTACACCCCAGCTCTTTTATGCATAAATAAATAAATCTTTTTTAAAAATATAGAGAATACTAGTTTATAAAAAAGTGATTAGTAGTCATTTATTAATGCATATTGAAAATATTATAGAAATTCTTTAAATTAGCTAATCACAGTTGAGTTAAATAAGTGAGAAAAAACCAAATTATTAAAAGTATGATATGACCTCATCACTCCAACAAATCTCTAATATATAAGCCAAAATAGTTTATTTTATGTATTACATACATTGATTAGTGAAAGACTGCAGATTTTAAAAAAAATTAAATGACAGGAATTGGGATCAATAATACCAATATCTTACTCTTTATTCTATACTAACGTTTTCATGCTGTAATTGCAAAAAAAAAAAAAAAAGCTCCTTTATGTTTACTATAAGAAAGATCGTAAAATCTCTAGCAAACAGGGAGTTAAAACCACATTATTTAAAACTGCATCCTGGAGGAGTCCCGCCTGGATGGTGCTCAAATGGTTCCCTAGTTACTACAAATCTGGCAAACAGTAGGGCCTTGATGAACTGGAGTCTTGTTTCAGCAAACATGAATGAGATTTGAAATATTGAGATAGTCTGTATCTCCCCAAGGTGCAATCAATTCCAAATAATTTCCTTACACCTTTATATTCTTCACTTAGCATCACAATTGCTTCACTTTTACTTGTTTCTGATTTAACAATGCCTGTGGTCAGAGACCTTCACGTTGCTAGGTGATGGTAAAACCTATCACCAAGAGCCTAATCCCACAGATAAACAAGACACATTTGAATCAAGATACATGTTTGGGTCAGTATACAAACACTGACTCAGGAAAGCCGATTAAATGGGAATCTTAAGATGGGGTTCAAGCTCTAGTTCTGCAGTTTAGTAACGATGGCTTTCTGGACATGCAGAATCTAGGACTGTAAAAAGTGAGGTGCTGCAAATATTGGAACATGAACCTAATTCAGGGAAATTGGGCCTAATTTGGAAGTTTCTCTTTTGCAAAAGATCAGAAAATGGACTAAGAGAATTTCCTTGTCTATATAGTTTGAAAACTAAATTCACTCTAATGTTATTCATGCTTATGTTTTAAAAATACAAAATGCATTTAGAAGGCACTATGTGTCTTTTGAAATCCCAACCCCAAATGTAAAGTTATTGGTGTTAGTACATTTACTTCCAAAGTACTTCAAGTTATTTTTTTTTTATCATTTTAACACATTAGTGTAGGGCAAGTGGAAAAACATAGTTTTCTTGAAGTTTTTCAAGCTACTTATTTATCACTGTACCTTCTAGCACAGGTGGCCTAGTGGATACCATGTAACCTTGAGAGGTAGCCCACATGTGCAGAAAGCAGTAACATACAACTGTGATGTATAGTTTGCATGCGTGAAAACACACTTATGTGACCTAAGCATAAGTTTGTCCCAATCCAGCTTTGCCCTTCAGCAATATAAAAGGACAGGCGGGGGGCTCTCCGCACAAATGCTGCCTGTGTATCTCCTCTCCTGCTGCCTTAATAAACCCTGTAAAACACACTTACGGCTGCGTGCAACTTCTCTGTTTCCCCGGATCAGTGTAAACCTGCTTGGCACAGACCATGTGCCCAACAATTAGGCAAAATTATTATTAACACCAGTCTCAATGTGACAGCATTTGGAAAGTGAGAATTGCTGATTTGAGGCTGTCTGGCCCAATCTTCCCTTGCCCACGTATCTGGGTTGAAGATGGGGTGTTAGTGCACAGAACACATTGGTCCACTGAGTCTGCAGAAAGCGGGGAGGGGCGCAGGGATGGGGCTCAGCAGCCAGAGCACCTGGTTCTCACATTCTGGGTTTCTCTGGGGTGAAGTTGCTGCTTCATTTCACTTAATGAATCAAAATTTATCAATTCTAAGAGCTGAAGCATTTTGTGGTTATCACTTCTTGACCAGTGTGGGGACGGCACGCTTCATTTCTAAGACACATCCTCACTTTACACGTGACGTAAGGTGTTTAGCGTCCTCAGCACTCACATCAAAAAACATTAACAGAAATCTGAAGCATTTGTTTTACACAGTTTTAAAGAGGTTTGAGTAACATTTGTAATCTATTTCAGCAGTTTCACGTCTGTATGACTTTTCCAAAGCAGAGTTTAATGAATACATAATTTATGCTGTGTTTTGTATCAATGATTCCTCTCCCCAGTCTGTCAAGAATAATTTTGCATTTTAAATTTATTAGAAAATTTGAACAATTTTAAAGAAGTTAAATATGAAGGATTTGACTTTGCTTTATAAATGTTAAGACATTAAGAGTAGCCTTCAAAGCCTCCCTGGTGGCTCAACGAGTTAAGTGCAGCGCTATAAAGCTATCCAGAGCCACTGCAGCACGAGTTTGATACCTGGCCAGGGAGATTCCCACATGGCACAGTAGGCCTCTCCTGCCTCATCTGCTGCTCCCCTCAGCAGTGTACCTTAGTCAATCTGCCTGTTCTGCTCCCCACTCAGTCTCTGGTGAATCCTCTCAACACCCCCTGCCCCACCACTGCTGGCATACACCCCAGCTTGTACGCATAAATAAAGACACCCTACCAACTGGGAAAGGATCTTTGCACACAATACATCTGATAAAGGACTGATAACAAAAATTTACAAGGAACTCACACAACTCAACAAAAAAAAAGCCAATAACCCAATCAAAAAATGGGCAGAAGAGCTCAAAAGGCACTTCTCCAAAGAAGAAAAGCAAATGGCCAACAGATACATGAAAAAATGCTCATCATCACTTATAATCAAGGAAATGCAAATCAAAACCACTATGAGATACCACCTCACACCTGTGAGGATGGCACACATTAAAAATACAGGCAACAACAAATGCTGGAAAGGATGTGGAGAAAAAGGAACTCTTCTACACTGCTGGTGGGAATGTGAACTGGTCCAACCACTATGG
>PVIJ01024741.1:0-11786 GCA_004024925.1 Scalopus aquaticus
GGGAAACCAAATAGGAGAGAGACACTTGGGGGGGGTGGGGGGAGGGGGAGGATAAGGGCACAAAATGGAGTAGAAAAGGACACAAGGGACCATGGAAATGGATCACGGGTTAATTGGTGGTGGGCTACCCAAGGAGAATACAAAATGTAAAAGACATAAATAACAATAAAAATATATATTAAAAAAAATAAATAAATATGTATATTTAAAAAAAAACAAAGAATACAGTCTTAGTTAATACAAATAGGTTTTAAAATGTTAGATTAAAACATTCTAAATTGATACAACATATTGTTTATTGATAAGAATCAATTTCATAATATTTTTCCAAAAACTTGTAGACCCAATGAAACTCTCATCAATATTCCAACAGCAGTTTTCATAGAAATCAATAATTTTGACATAAAATTCATAAAAAAGTAAAAGGCTAAGAAAATTCTAAATAAGGGGCATTTACTCACTATATTATCAAGAATATTGATAAAAAATTATGGCAATTGTAATTGGTACAAAGAGGAATGAATATATCAAGAGGCAAAATATAGAAACTAGAAATTAATTCAAATATATGTACATGAGGCATGTCAAATCAATACATTAAAATATATTTAGATTCAATAAAAAATGCTAGCCTTGTGGACATTTTTAACAGCTAATAAGTTGAGGGGGGTGAAGATTTTGTAGCAGGCACTGTAATAAGCATTTTATACCTTTTATTTTATTTAATATATTCAAAAATTAATGAATAAAGACTAGTATTAACACCATTTCATTGATGAGGAAACTGTATTACAGAGAGGTAAGGTGTGATGGATAATAGGTAGCACAGTTAGTATGTTTATATGAACAGGGTAAAATTAAGTCCCTACCTCATACAAAATGAAAACAAATTTTGTAAGGATTAATGACCTAAAAATGAAGCCGCTACCACAGATGTGATGGAAATATTTTAATAAAATATTTCTTAACCAAAATAGAAAAAATCACTGATTATAAAGGAAAGAATGGATATAATTTACTGCCATTTTTTAAAAAAACCTTCTATATATCAAAATCAAGATAATTGTATCAAATACATCGTAAACAAAATTAAAAAGCAAACAGACAGGAAGAGATTATTTATAACCAAGACTGATCTGCAGTTTGTGTGCACTGAGAAATTCATAGCTATATTTAAAATAATCAGCACCCATTATGATTAATAACAGCTGTTCTGCCCACCCTAAGATCCTTTTTTGTGGCCTTCCAAGTCACTTCAAGAGCACCCAGACTTCAGCATGATCAAACAAAGAACCTCAAGTTAATCTAAGCAAACTGGTGTTAATTACTTTATCACTCTGGTTTATATTTCATGAAACCAATTAAAGGAGAAAGAGATATAGAGGATAACTATGGTATTAATTCAAAACCCCAAAATAAATGGTATATAACAAATGTCAAAACATAGTGGGTACATGGATGTTTCTGTTAGTTTTTATATGTTTGAAAGATTTTAAGTTAAAGAGATATTTAACAATAAATGGCAACTGAGAAGTTTCCTTGCTTCATTTCTGAAAGAGCAATAACCTGAGGAATTCTATGCAAAAAGATTCCATGTCTCAAAGTCAAATTAAAGCACTCATTGACAATGGAAACCAACACACACTGCACAGAAGAAACAAAGAGGAGTTTCATGGTCCACTGAACAGGGGGTGAATGGAAAGAACACTTGGAGGCTGTGGTCTTGTGGCAAGAGGGTTGTGTATTCAGTCAGGGAGCCTGGCGAGGGGACAGTGACCAAGGTACACAGGCTCACACCCTTCATAGGGGGCACATCTATATGGAGAGGCTGTGTTGCCCTTCACAGACCCAATCCTGCTAATGAAAAGAACAGAGAAAATCCTCTACACTGGGATGCACCTGCTCCGCCCAACAGGACTGGTACCAACCTCCAGGTAGACTGACAGATGGCAGAATGTCAATTCTTAGATCTGGAACCTTAGAGAGGAGGAATATCTGCATTGCCACAAATATGAACCAACAACTACCCTAATACATTCACACCCGCAGCTGGATTCTAAGGCCCCTCCCCAGCTGAGTCCTCCTGCTGACTCAGCAACAGCAAAAACAAGTCTCAACTAAGACTGCAAAAGTGAAAAAAGATGATATCTTGCCATTTCTGACAATATAGATGGAATTGGAGGGGATTATGCTAAGTGAAATAAGCCAGAAGGAGAAAGACAAATACCAGATGATTTCACTCATGTGGAATATAGAGAAATAAAAACAAAGGAACAGACAAAGCTAAATAAACCATAGAAATATGACTACAGAATGGTGGCGACTAGCAGGGGATGGTGGGAAATAGGAAGCAAAGTAGGAAAGGCTCCTGAGTGGACTATGCTAGAGGATTATTGGCGTTAGTAGTGGGCGGTCTGTGGTAACATACATCTGAAGTATACTTCTAAATCCTATCAATGTCATAAACCAGTATTACCTCAATAAAAAACATACAATTTTAAAAATAAATTACAAACACATTATATATCACAAATAATAGTTACGAGTTTTTAATCCTGGAATCACCTTTCGAGCATTCAACCTCCAAGAAGTAACAAGGCATAGTCATTTAATAGCTGAAACTTCCTACAAGTTTCAAAAGCCTATTTCCAGAAAAAAATACTAATCATGTTCTTCAAGGATATCACTAATTTCTCCCTATTCAAGTCCTTTTACTCCTTGATTCCTGAGTGCACTTACATTTCCTTGTTTTATGTCTGGCTCATGTTCTGTACCATTTCATTTAGACATTGTGTTTGGGAGTGTTTTGCTTCCGGAGGCTGTCTCATTAATTTGGGAGTCCTACTGCTATCTGTGGGCACATTGCCAACTCTGCTGTGCAAAGTAGGCAATAATCCTGAGCTTTCACCTTTCCCCTACCTCTGGCCTGCAAGGTAAGGCATCAGGCAAAGGTTTTTGTGAATTTCCTATCATTGCCTCCAAACCACAGTGGCATAAACAATCATTTTCTCTATAACTGTGGATTACCAATGTGTTTTGTAGTTAACTAGGTGGGTCTTGTGATATCTGTACCCCGCTCACCAATCTGACAGATCAGCTGCACCTGGATGATCTAAGCGGCCCTGACACATGTCTGGTAGCTGTTGGATAAGCCATGAGTCTCCAGCACATTAACTGATTTTTTCACACAAAAGTAGCTTTTTAAGAAAGCAGGTCCCAATGTGCAAACATTTTTCAACTTCCTTCTTATATTTCCTGCTATTCTGCCAAAATAAGTCACATAATTAAACTCAGAGTCTCATGGTAAGAAACAATTATGCAATGACGTATACACAGGAAGACATGTGTCAGTGAGGCAATTATAAAAGTATGCTGTGATTACCTATAAGTATACCAGTCATAGGAGAGCTCTCATATAAAATCCAATGATAGGACAACTGTTAAGTAAATTTTTAAATATTCATTTTATAAAATACTATACAACCTTTAAGAAGAATAATTACAAATTTATAAAGCAACAGAAAAAATGAATTTAGGTATCTAAGTGAAATAACAGTTCACATTTATGAGTATAATTATGAAAATAAGAATGAAAGAGAAAAATAACTGCTTTATAATAATAAATAATTTATTTTCAATTTTAAAATATTCTGTGATATTGTTATATATATTTTGTTATAAAAGTAAATGTTAAACACCTGGTAGAACTTCTCATAGTATCATATAATTTTTTGTTTGGATATTTGTTTTGGGTCACCAGTCAGGGTTATTTTAAATCCATATGTGAGAATCAAATATATTAACCTTCTAAAAGAAAGTTGTCATGATTTAGTATAAATTCACTCCCTTTTCTGCTTTATTTGCTAGTTGGTAACATGAAGATAAAGACAAATATGTATAAATGGGTAAATATTGAGTCTTTGATTCCTGCATAAATCTTCTTTCATTTCATGGAAAGTTTGTTTAATATCAGTAAGGATGACTGAAAATTTGAACAGATCACCAAAGTTATTAACCAGAGCTATCCTCATTCATTTGCATAAATATATGAACTTCACCCTAAATGTCAGCGTATCTAAAAATATGAAATAGTCACATTTTTATCTGCAATTTAGATTGGCGCTCTATTTTAATTTCATACTCATGTGATAAGATGGTGAAGTTAAGTATTAAAAATCTTAAGTTGCAAAAAAAACAGTTTTTATTTGGCTCTACTTTTTGTGTTTTTTACATGGAGCATGTCAAAGGTATTTTTCATTTAAAATTATCTTGGATTTTTAGCTTTAAATTTCATTTATTGTTAGATAACTAACACCTACTTTTGAGCAGCATGTATTATAAATGGATAGAGATTTGACAATTATATCTAGACTTTAAAGAATTAAAGCATTCTTCATTACACATAATACCTCCAAAGGAATTTCATTTTTGATGTCTGAACTGGTTTCTGAGACTTAAATTTGTATTAATCCTGTGAGGCTCCATTCCTAACTTTAGCAAATGTTATTTTGATAACATATCATAAAACATAGCTTCCAACTCCTCTGAAATCAATACTCACATTCAACTGGAGCAAATTATTTGTTTGGATTATTTTTTTGTGTTTTGGGTTTTTTTTTTAACTTTTTTGGTTCTTCAATTTTTTTTTTTTAATAGCAGTGTCTTTGACTTCTGCATTCAATTTGTGACTTATGTACAGTTTCATATTTCACCTGACACAAAAGAGAAAGTCGAAATGTTAAAATCAGACTGCTTGGAATTTTGAAAGATCATGAGAAGGTTACTTATTTATGGGTTAAAAAGGATGTGAGCACACAAGGCCGACACTGCACACTGACTGCTGATCTCCAGCATGACTGCGTGTGAAGAACTAATTGGCCAGGAGAAATGAAGGACACATACTGGCTATGTTAAACACCCTGTCCTGAGAGACTTGTTGCTTGTTATAGCATTTCTTTTAAAACTGTGACTACTGGAGAATGTCATTATTTCCTATAAGAGTTGGACATTTATAAATGCCAATTTAAGCACTAAAAAAAAAAAGACTTACATTGTAAATGGAATATAGACTCTCATTTACACGATCCTAGAGAAATTTAGGAATTCATTTGCAAATATTTTAAATTCACAAAATATTTAAACATCTCTCATTTAAATTTGAGCATCATGAATGAATGTGCTTGTATCAAACATCAATGTGTATTAATTGAATAATTAGTATCTAATATGAAGGCTAATGGAAGCATGATTTTATATTCTGAAAACATATCACTTGGCAAAAGGGAAGCTGTTCATTGCTTGGCAAAAGGCTGGAAACATACATCTAAACTTTGATATAGCATAACTGAACGTTCACCATAGGTATGGAATTCATTAGCCATAGAAAAATGTAGGTATGCAGAAATAGGAATGCAGCATATCTTAAATTATGTATATATTGCATTCTCAGATGGGTACCAGTAAGCATTTTAACATGGGTTTGGACAATTTGTCACCCATGTCCCGCCAAATCTGGACATGATATCCTACTGAGTCTGAGCTCCAACTCTATTTTAACCAAAGTCACCTCTACTTAGACCCATTCAGACCAAACTTGTGTTGTTCAAGGGTCAAGTTCACTCTTAGGCCATAGTCACCACACAGCAGATCTCAGTGACCAGCTGGGTGGGTGTCAACCTCTTTTTCTGCAAGATTGACAAAGCCTGGGAGAGATGAGGATTTCAAATGGCCCTTCTCCTCCCAGGCACAATTCTCCCCGACCTCTGTCACTCCTCCTTTATTGAGTCTCGGGCTGGGGTAGAAAATAAAAGTCCCAAGTTTAACATTACAGTAACTCAGGTTATGTTCCTTTAGGTTTAAAGTGGACTTCCCTTACCCTTCTTTGGGAAGCATAATCTGCTGTCTAGAAATAAGATGGTATTATCACTCAGTCCAAATCCAAAATCTGAGAACTACGAGAGCCAATGGCTTATCTTCCAGTGTGAAACCAAAAGTCTTAGAAAGGAAGGACCATTGGTATAAGTCCCAATTTCCAATGGCCTAACAAAAAAGAGCTCCAATGTGTGGAAGAGATGTCCCAATTCAAGAAGAAAGAAGGGGGATTTGCACTTTGTCTATTTGAGCCCTCAGTAAATTGAATGATATTGACTCACTTTGATAATGATGAATCTTCTCTACAAAGTCCATGGAATAAAATGCTAATCTGTTCCAGAAACACTCTTACAAATACACCCAGAAACAATGTTTGATAACTCTCTGGGCATCCCATTGCCCAGTAAAGTTGACACATAAAATAACTATCATATCCTATTTGACACACTTTTCCATTTTTCAGCTAACTTGAGTAACTTTCCAATTTTAACTCCTACCAGGCCCTGAACATTGCACTTTATCCATAAGATGCAGGTGTTTCAACTTTCTTCTTATTTGATTAAATTCCAAAGAGAATCATTAGAATCAATCATTTGTATCTTCAATGTCTACCCACCTATCTCTATTCTTCTCAAATGCTCATCAAAATCCTACTGGTTTCTTTGAAGTTTGCATTCTAGGAGTTCAGGGTAATTAGACAAAGTCACATATATTGAAACTACGGTACACTCATGATTACTAGTATTAACTGGGTAGTCAACATTGCCCATCCATCGCACTCAGTTTTCAATATGATTGGTAAAATAGTCATAGCAATGATTTTTTAAATATTCTCTCTTATCCTAAACAAACCTCTCACTTTCCTCACCTTTTCACCTCACTCTCAGGAAATAATCTCAATTACTTAGTAAAGAATCTTGAAATCAACAGACATATACCTCATTGCAAATATACCGCATTGCATCACCTGCAAAGGTACACTGAATCTGCATTAATACTACCTTCACTCTTGTACTATAGGGTGTGAAGGTTAGGATTTCTCTTCTCCTATAATTTTATACTACCATTTATTATGGATCCCATTTTTTTCCATCATCTCAACATCCTTCCTCTGTTATATCCTCTCTTGTCATAGGTTCTTATGTATCAACACCCAAATATCCTCGGGTAGGGTATTTCATATTAAAGGGAAAAATACTACTTCTTGAGTTCCTTCTCATTTGCTATAGTGTTTTCCACATTTTTTAAATCAATTGGAAGAATTTCTATATATACTATTTTATCTTCTAAACCCACTTCCCATCTGGTTTCTGCCTTTGCCATTATACCAAAACAACTCTTACTAAAGACACCAATAATACTTCCCGAGCTCTTCCAATCTTTCACTTAAATAATTCTTACTAAGCCTTCAGAGAAACTTAGATTTTGTTATGAGCACATAGTTTAAATTATGTTGTCACAATATTCTGTATTTAGTCTTCTTAGCATTTGTCACAGGTTGTAATTTAATACTTTTGTTGTGGTTTTAAGGCACTTCTCTCCATGATAATGCATCTAAATAAAATTTCTGACTCAGAAGCATTATTGAATTATTAAGAGTAACACTACTATCACAGTAAAATTTGTAAAAAGAAATCTGTTTGTTGCAACTATTCCCCTAAGACTCATTCAACAATGTAAACGCTCTAATCTCTTTTCTCAATCTTCTCTACCTAAGACAGAGTGAATTCTAACTCCAGATAATCATCGAGGCTCCTAATTTCTTCTCAATTATCAAAATACTTCTCTATTATATGTAAACATTTAATATTTTCTTGCAAGAAAAAAAAAAACTAAGAAGGGTAGTACAAAGAAAGTGTGGAAAGTTATAATCCCTTCAATGATTTTTAGTTTATAACCTTTCTTAATTACCCAGTTCCCATCTTTCATAGATCTTCTATATATAAGTGAAGAAAGAAATGAAGGAATGTTCAACAAAAAGAATTTGCGATGATGTCTTAAGTCACTGAGACTATGCCAAGAAAAAGAATATTTAGAATGAAATCTTTGTGCTAATTCATTTTTTCATTTGAGCATGTATTTTATTTTTATTACATTATTTTTTACTGAGGTAACATTGTTTTACAACACTGGATGTGTTTAGAAATAAATATTTACACCTCTTCAGATGCATGTTACCATACCCCACCACCAAAGCACCAATAATCTTCTAACATATTGTGGAGGATTACTTCATGGTTTTGCAAATTTGTCCTTTTCTTTTAGAGATCTAAAGCATTCTAGCATCTTCATTTAATTTTACTTTGATAGAGAGCTAAGAAGAACATAACTATGACAACTCACTTAATTAATTTTTGATATGATGTGCCATTTTAATTAATTTGGGGTTAAGTTTCCTTACTACAAAATACAATGGTAAGGGTTCATATTACCCTTTTAGTTTTCTCATTACTCTGGGGAGGAGAAGGGAGAGTACTAAAGTTTTTTAACACCAAAGTTTATAAGGTGATGAAAATTTAGATTTGACACATATTTTGTGCACTCAATAAGAATACACACACTAACTACAAAATATTTAGGCATCCAACATATTCACAGGGCCGCCCTGGTGACCTAGGGCTTATGACTCAGTGCTATCATCTCTATCATTGCTACCGCCTGAGTTCGATCCCTGGCCAGGGAGCTAACCCACATATAACCTCCCCTGTCTTGCCTGCCGCTAATACACTTAGCAATGTGTTTCAGTAATCTGCCTATTCTGTTCACCACTCTGTATCTGGTGAACCCTCTTACCCCCACACCTCTGGCCTACATCCCAGTTCTACACATAAAAAATAAAATGTTTAAAAATTTTCTTTAAATTTAAAAATAGACATATTTACAGATATTGGAGATTTTTCATCCTGACAAAATAATCTTGTTTCTTAGGAAGCCATTGAAAGTCTATTTTTGAGTCAGTTTCATGGCAATTTTTTATAAGCTATCAGTATTTATCTTCAACTAAAACATATCTTTATATAAGTGAGTAGATGTTCTCTGACTCAATATCAAAACCAAAAATAATTATATCCAAGACTATCAAGTGGTTAAACATATATATGTTTCCACTACTATTTGTCAACACTTTCCTCTTACCAGGGGAAGTGCCCAGTGATTTTGTTTCTTACCAATCAACATATAGATCCAGAATTTAGCCTTGGGGATCATCATCAAAATCAGTTCCTTAAACCTTCCCTGTTTTGGCTCATTCCAAAACACATCCCCTTTTTTAAGGAGAGTCTCTGCAACTGTCTAGAGTTTCACCTTTTTATGCATAAATTCCCAGTGAAGTACACAAGGATTTTTCTCTCCCAAATAACTCTTTGTTAACTTCATGCCCTAAGGAACAATGAAAGAAAATCTGACTCACTTTCACACTTTATGGGCTACATTTACACAGCAATGGGTCCATACTCATAAGTAACCAATTATTCTAAGTCAGGGGTTAACAAACTATTTTTCCTTTTTACTAAGACACAACTAGTAACTATGTTAGGCATTGCAGACCATAGGGTCTCATAGAAATTACTCAACTCTGTCACTGTGGTATAAAAGTAGTTATAAACAATCCACAAATGAATGAATCTGTAATTGTTATAAAACTTTACTTGCTGCTGATAAACTGCTGCTGTGCTAGGTTTGACCCCAAGGACCATGGTTGCCAGATCCGTTTTCAGCTAGTAACACACAGGAAGGCAGACTGGCACATGGGAAGGAGCATTGTTATTGAAGTCAAACAAATACGTGTTCAAATCCTGGCTCTCACAATTTATATAATTTGGGTTCAGTCATAATATATCTTTGAGTGTGTTTTATTACCTGTTAAAAGAGTGTATCTACTGGCTTGTACATGTTCCATGAATATGAAATTAGATAAAAAATAATGTATTGAAAATTTCAACAGTAAATTCTGTAATGATGAAAATAAAAATCATAATGACATTTCTATTTTTGTGAATTTCTATTTTTGTGAATTCATTGTTATTGCCATATCTATAATGCTTGTTTCAGATTCAGTTCCATGCTTGACCTAGAATGATTTGTACCTATGTACCTAAACTATGCTAGTTGTAAAAACATAATAAATGTGATTTTAATTAACTAATTGAATAGCAATCATCAATCAGTAATTCGAGCATAACGAATAAAGTTTCAGTGTATAATCTATTATAGCTTTAATTCTGTAAACCCAGAGCTATAGGTTATTATAACTTTCATCATGAAAATCTATCTTAATTAATAAGATAGATGACATTAAATATAATTTTGCTACATTCCTATTATGCAATTATTCACTGAGATTATCTTCACAGTGAAAATACTTAAATTGCTTGTAAATTATATATGAAATACATATGTTTGTAGCAATTCTTAAACCTACATTTGACTATTCTGACTAAATATGAATACCACAGTCCATTTCCAAATTTTACCATATTATCTTTTCCAAATTTTCACTAGAAGAGTAATAGAAACTACCATTAATGGAATCCATTCATTCTCTATCTTAGCACCTAAGCTATATGCAATCATTAAAAAGGAAATTCTTTATGCTACTTTTTAGGCAGACATATAATTTATATCACATTCACTGAATGACATTTTTCAGATAAGAGTACAACAATTCCATATTAAATAAATTGTAAACTTGTATAGGAGAAGCTATAAGAATATAGGAAAATGTACATTGAAATAATCTGAACCAATTTTTTTTTTAGTATCTGTTATGTACAGGTGTTGAGATATTATTCACGGTATTTCTACATTTTTTGATATCATCTTTTGTCCCAGACCATCTTTTCAAGGGCATTTGTATAATAAACAGATCTGGAAGACAGAGATGGCGACTCACTCAGAAAAGAGGACATTATTTCTTAACCGTATAATAAAGATACTTTCTTCTAAGACAAAATCAGAAAGTTTTGTTAACAGTATCTTA
Organism: Scalopus aquaticus; assembly: GCA_004024925.1. NCBI lineage: Eukaryota > Metazoa > Chordata > Mammalia > Eulipotyphla > Talpidae > Scalopus > Scalopus aquaticus. The sequence continues at coordinate 10,850 of PVIJ01024741.1, forward strand.
TAAAATTGAGAGTTTTCCACTTTTTCTCAACTGAGAAAGATCAGTGGGCTATGGTTTTTTCCCTTCCTTGCTATGTAACCCAGAAACTGCTTCCAGGTAATATAAAATTGCGACAATTGTAATGTTCAAACTTTTTTCCTTTCTGTCAGGGATCATGGTCCTCTGCTACCTGTTATTCAATGCTTAGAGGACAATTTTTTGTACATTTTGTTCAGTATTCTAGTTTTTTACAGTGGGAAAATAAACTCAGTCACAGTAAGGCTTTCATTGTTGACAAAAGATACACATTTGCATTTCTAAAGTTTGTAAAATGATTAAGTTGCCAAAAAGTAGATTTGGAATATAGTAAATGATATGCAAAAATAAGCATCTGAAGACATCATGAGGAACAAAAGGTCACTCAATGAGGTTTTTCTAAATATTAAGTTCCATCTGAATGACAAGTTTTGTGGATGAACAGAGAATGATATAAACAATAGTAACAACAATATCATTAAATGACTAATTTTCTGAGCTCATAATATCCTAATAATTTTTGAGTAATTCCTATTATCAGGAAATTTTACTATGTGTAGTGCGGCACACAAGGATATGTCTTAGATTTTATACTATGGAACATCAAATTTAGTCATGGAAATAGGACAACTTGGGTCTGCTATTAGCAGACAGAACTATCCGTACATTCATGATGATTTATCCAAGCACAAATTTCTTCAACTGTAAATAAAAAGTTGAACTAAAGAAGAAATTAAAATGTCTCTATTTGCAGATGATATGATAATATATATACAAAACCCTAAAAAATCCATAGAAAAACTACTCAAAATAATAGACCAGTTCAGTACAGTAGCAGGATACAAAATCAATGCACAAAAATCAATAGCCTTCCTATATGCAAACACCCAATCTGAAGAAGAAATTAAGAAATCCATCCCCT
>PVIJ01024742.1:0-11784 GCA_004024925.1 Scalopus aquaticus
TAAGGGCACAAAATGGAGTAGAAAAGAACACAAGGGACCACGGAGATGGATCACAGGTGAACTGGTGGTGGGTTACCCAAGGGGAATACAAAACGTAAAAGATATAAATAACAATAAAAATATATGTTTATAAAAAACACGTTATTTTTGTTATCTACCACTTCCTTTTAAATATCTGTCTTACAGCAAAAGAAAGATGATTTGGATTGTGTGCACTTAGAGTTCTGATTGCAACTATGTGATTTTGGACAAGTCTGATGTATCTGAGACTATTTGCATATTTACAAAATATATTATCACCTGATAAAAATTATTGTGAAGAATTATACATGAAAATAACTTTATAAACTAAAGCTAGTTTCCCTCTGGCATATAACTAGCCAGGATTATAGTACCATTTATTGATTTACATGTCATTGAACAGTTTTTGGTGGTGTTATAGTTGATATTCAGAATCTGCTCATTTGTTGCCTGAACCCTTTGTCTAAAAATTTTTTTAGCTACTTCTACACTTGGTTCTCTTATAAAAACCTGCTATAAATTGAGGTTTTACTATAGCTTCACCCACCAATTTGCAATTTAGTAATTTTTTAATAGCAAAATTTATTAACATAATAAAACTTTTTAACATATATTACTCAATTATATGACAGAAGGTGACATGTAATAAAACAAAGAGTAGGAGTCACTCATACACAGATACATAGTACAATGCTCAAAATAAGGAAGAAATTTCACTATATGTGCTTGACAAAATGACACATGACCAACACATCTTCTAGATTTCAGTACCATTGTTAAACAAACATAAATTCTGAGAAAATTACAATCTGCATTGTCTTTGAATTAAAAAAGACTTAATAAGGTTTAAAATATTAATTTAAATAGTTTATCAAATTTTCATATAGAATACTAATAACAACTCCAAATTGATATTTCAATTTACCCATGACATTCATAGTCTAGAAGAGTAATTAGGGGAAATTTCTTTCTTATATTTAATAAAATAAAATTTCTAGCATACCAAGTACTGAGCAAAAGTAAATGCAAACTTTTTACTTTTTATAATTGTTTTCTTAGTAACTCTGGTTAATTAAGATAATAGTGATTGGTAATCTAAGGATAGGAATTTAATTTGTCTAATATTATCCAATTTTTCCTTGTAATTTATCTTCAGTTCCTTTTAAATAAATTTTTCGTTCCATATTAAATTTTTAGGACATAAAACAGCCTTTCAGTGTTATTTTAAAAGTGAAATTAAAAAAACATCAACTTAGTTCTAAAAATAGAATTATTACTCTCAGAAGAATACACTATTGGAACCAAGCCATTTTAAATTTGTCTTTCTTTTCTCAAAATTCAAGGAATTAAGACAAAATGGCTTTTTTATTTAGTCACTCATCACCTGTATAAAATGTCATTAATAGAGATCTTTTTCATGTGATATTATTTTAAAGATTTAATTTATGACAAATTAAGTCTTCAGTACAAAAGGAAAACAAACAGAAACCCAAACAACTCACCTCTGAAGATAAAACAACGCCTCCAAAACAAAGAAACTATGATTTCAGAATATCTTTTTATGAAAAATATGCAGATGATTTCTCATGCAGATTATTTCTTATCTGCCTAATTAATCTTTACCTGATCTTTAAAATTTACAGAAAAAAAAGCAGATGGAATTATCTAGGTAGCAATCTTTCAAATCAGAAACATCAACCCTGAACTAATTCTCAGCAATTTAATAGTCTTGAAGTTAGTCAAAAACTGTAAATTAGTTTTTGAACAAAATGCATTCGTATAGGAAAGGATTATACTACTCACTATGTCTATTTTTTTCTGTTTCAAAATTATGCTGAATTCACACATTTCCCTTTCAAGTATAACACAATTTCTTGCCAGTGATTTAAAGAACACAGAGATACACTGAATTCTATACTTCAACCCTCATCTATCCCAAAAGAACAAAAATGAAACCCTGGGATTTAATCAGTTTTTTTCCCCCACAAACACATCAAGAGTTATGACAGCCTTTTATCTTATTCTTCCTGTAGAGCTACTGTGTTCACAGCTGAGAAATTGTTGCTATCACTGTTATTAGAAAGAGTAAAGAAACTTAAGTTAAATATTCGACAGTTTCAAAGAGAAAATGTTGATTCAAAATTTTTATGGTAAAAATATAAATTGGATGTTCTTCTAAGGATGAATAATCATAGATTTAAATGAATTTAACATGCAGTTTCTTATTCTTTTGAATAGGGTTCATGTCCAAAATAAAACAATTTATATTTCTTTGTTTTTACATGCCGTTGTAACTTTACAAGCAATAGTAATCATATTGATTAGAAATTTATTTCAGTTAGATCAAATTTGCCTCACACACACACAGGTTATAAGTGCATATATCTTGCATTACAGAGCAGGATGATTATGTCCTTGAAAAATTCTATGAATACAGGGGTCTCCCTGGTGGTGCAGCGGTTGAGCCCTGTGCTGTGAAGCTGTCCGCAGCTCGTGATGCGAGTTTGACGCCCAGCCGGGGAGATTCCCACATGGTGCAGCAGATGTCTCCTGCCTTACCCGCTGCTCCCCTCAGCAGTGTATTTCTGATCTGCCCGTTCTGCTCCCCACTCTGTCTCTGGTGGACCCTCTCGCCGCCCCACGCCTCTGGCCTGTACCCCAGCTTATATGTATAAATAAATAAATCTTTAAAAAAAAAAAGAAAAATTCTACAAGTACAATGCAGAGCAAGGATAAATGAAGGCCCTCTGGAAAGTTTAAAGACTTTCCATAATTTTCTATAAATATTTTAGGGAAGCTCACTAAAATATATGTCTCTCTAAAAAGTCAGATTTGAGACAACATTGTTTGGTGTTAAAAGTGACAACAGATCTGCTTTTTCCCAAGGGAAGCTGAGATTGCTTCCTGAGATTGGTAGTGAATATGGAGCTGAATCATCACTAATTTCAAAATTAACAAATGAATCAATACTCAAAAATTATGGATAAAATTGATGCAGGCACCAAGAAAGACTAAGAGACCAGATACACAACTAATTGTGCTATGAAAACAATAAGCTATTAAAAAAAAGTCATTTTATGGAATCTGCTAAGAGGCATGCTACTTCTGAAGTTAAACATAGTACTTTATCCACTAGAATCTCGATTTAAGGGAAAAACCTGCAGAAAATTCAAATCACTGCTAATGAAATAAACATAATCATACATTTTATATATGTAAATAGTTTCTAAAATCATGTAATTTTCAATGTCATTACAATACATGTAGCAACAAGGCAATATTTACTGAGAGTAAAGTCAGGCAGGATATGCTAATTATCTTACTGTTTCATTAATTTTACCACAATTTTTTCTACAATACCATGATAGAGACAACAATCACTGGTTTAATTTATGGATGAGGAATTTAGTTTTTTTGCCCAAGGTCACACAGGTGCTAAGTGGCCAAACTGGTACTGAAACCTAGGCTCTGGGCTCTACTACCAAGGCCTTAAGTATCATCTGGACCAGTGATGATCTGTTACTAGATTTAAAAGTTTTCAGTGACTCAAAAGTTAAAAAAAAATTCTGAAGGTGATAAAACTTGTAATAGTTAAATACCTTTAGAAAGCAGAGAGTATGACGATATGTTTTCTCAGTATCTTAATATAAAATGTGATATTTCCTACACATTTTCTTATAAAAATTCTTCACCTTTGGACATCAAATTTTGTTGACTGAAAAATAAACTTTTTACTTTATATTAGATCTCCATTTCTGTTCTATACAAATAAATCTGTGAAAAGGAACAGGCATTCCAAACAGCTGGGAGAAGTTCAAGGACAATGTAAAGGAGCAGGAAGTGAGCTCATCATGTTCCTTATTTAATGGATATAAATCAAATTTAGGTGCTATTCCTAGTTGCAAAATGCCACAATGAAAACATTTGACAAATACTTCTCACTTGACTTAATTTCCGTACCTTCCAGATGTATTCTTCAGGATGGCAAGAGCGTCAGGATAGCCATCCATGTTGTAGTCTCCAATATGAAGGGTGATTGGAATTGGTATTTCAGCAGGTCGCTGCTCGTGCACAAATGGCACAAAGCCCCAGAGTGTGCCCTTATTGCTGAAATCCTGTAGTACTGGAACCCACTAGGGGATTTAGAAGAAAAAGATATTTTACAAAATAAATGACCCATTAGAAGTTCTCAAGCTAAGCATCATTTTATTTAAGCTCTTTATCTCTACAGTATATTAGGGCATAATAATTTACTTTGATGACATGCTGGGGAGAAAAACAGTCTTCTTTAAAACATATCACTATTCACCTTTCTTTCAACTGGCACAACTATTTGTCTTAGAAGTTTTGCCATCATAGAACCACAGAATTTAAGGATTTAACTGATATTAGTTATCAGATAGTTGAATTGCCCATTTAAAAACTTGTGTTGAGTGGAAATATAGCCTCAAATGAGTATTTCAAAAAACTAGAGCAAACTGGAATATCATCTAATACTGATGTCCTTTTTGTATGACCAACTCAAAAGGAAAGTTAGATGTGTTGTCTCCCCTGTACTCCTGCTGTGCATGAGAAGGACCTTAGTCACCATCCTCAGAGACAAGCAGCTCTGAGGCTTTACAAACAATACCAGGCCTGACAAGCTCTGCCTACCCAGGAGAATGAGCTTTATTATCAAAAACAGTTGGAAGCCATATTTTTACTACATTCTTTTTTTCTGTGTGATCATAATGAAGACAACTGAGAGAATGGGTTCATTTCAAAATGAACTTCTGGAAATTCCCTTCTATCTGAATGACCAAATCTTTATCTTTGAATAACCTAAAAAATCTGAAGAGTAGAAATCACGCCATAAAAGTGTAGATGTGCCCATATTTAGCTGAAAGTATGCACACTGGCACATATATCCAAACAGAAGCGGGTGCATCTTATTGGAAATGGCAGGAAGTAAACTATCAATCTTTTTTTATAAGCAGGTGACTAACTTATATTGCTCTAGGCCAAACTAAATTAAAAATGGCTTCTTGAAAAATACTTTAATACACAAAATATCTCCAATATTTTATATGTCATCCAAAGAAGGCATAATTTGCTAAGGGAAAAAATAGCTTAAAGACATATTTATAGGAAAAGGAGCTGTTCTAAAAAACTGATCTACATTTTTGATCAATTTTTCAATCTTATAGTAGGAAAGCATTATGTATCAGTAAAATGTTTTCATAGTTCACTTAACTTTGAAAAATTGTTGGTTTTGTTTTGGAAGAAGATGGAAAATTTAACAAAATGCCAAGTTATTACAGATTTCTAAAGAGGGTGACAGTTTATTAATGAGAATAAAGTATTCGGTTCAGGTAAATGTATTACGGTCTAAAAAGAAAAGATTTTTCAACGAATGTGACATCCTTAACAGTCACCAAAGAACTGTGACATTTATCTTACCAGAGAGAAAGGACTACATAATTTGAAAATATTCTCACAGTACTCTGTCACTTGAAGACAGGCTAAAATTATTGGGTTTACTTATCCCTAATAAACCTCGAAGAGATGTTACTTGACCTAATGTTTTCAGTGACTCAAAAAAGTCACTCCTACATTCATACAGAATTATAGTCATTCACACAGAATGCAGACTGTTATGAAGATTTGTTTTCTTAGTGTCTTAGTACAAAATGTGATGTTTCCTACCTAGAAGGGCTATAGAAGTCTATATGTTACAATATTATTTATTACCCCACAACAGAAAATAAAACTAATTCTACCATTATATTTCTGGTTTCCCTTTAGGTGCTATAAATATGGAAAAATTCTCAATGTTATAACCTTTAATTTCCTTATTAACACTCCCCTGTGACAATCATATTTTAAATTGTTTATCCATAAGCTACAGTTAAAAACTCAACATAAGAAAATGAAATAGATCTAGATAACACATACAAAACCAAGATTGACCTTGAAAACAGGTTCTATAAGAAATCTTTTGTATAGCTATGGTATACTTTAGTCAGCCTGTAAAACGAAAAACAGATCACTTAATTACAGGATCAAGTGTGAATTTTCCTTACCAAAAATGATTATAAGAGTACTTGTCCCTGCAACAGACCAGTAAAAATTAGATTTAAATACATTCCATTAAATACATTCCATTAAATGAAAATGAAGAAGTTAATTTAGTTTTGATTTATCTCTGTTTTGATTCTTTGGACAACTTTTCTAACCTCTGAAAATATTTTCAAGCACATAATTATTTATATTAAAATCAGTTTATATACCTGTTTTGTTCCAGATTTAACTAAATAGATTATGCTTTTTTGGCAGTTTTTATCTTCACAGCCTGGCAGTAAGTGATCCATGTGTCCATCTCCATCTGCCAAAAGAAACTTCAAGTGTAAATCAACAGCCACAAAATTATGTGTTCTTGTTTCACAGGTTAATTTCCTATTGTTTGAAGTCTTTATCAATCTGGATAAAGCTGAAGAATTTGATGCTTTTGATTCACTATAAAAAATTACTTTGGCCCTTGCTACCTATTACATGGCCTATGTCTTATTTTAAATTACACACATTCTTGTGGTTAAATATTTATCCAGTGTTGGAAAAAAAAACATTTCAGGCTTTAATATTAAAATCATCAATCTTAAGAAATACAGCTTTTGACTCATTTACATAATTATTATTGTTGCTACAGTAGAAAAGTAAGCAAGTTAGTGGTGAGTCGTTATTATAATGCTTATTTTAAATGTGTCCTTAAATATAATTTATCTTTGCATATATGAATTTTTAACTGATAGATAATTGACATATAACACTATACTGGTTTCAAGTATACAACAAAAAAATCAGTATTTACATATTATAAAATGATAACTACATTCTATTTACAACCATAACCGTACATAGTTACAAATTCTTTTCCTTGTTATAAGAAGTTTTAATACCTACTCTCAGTAATGTTTAAATATACTACATAGTAATATTAACTATAGTCACCATGCTGAACATAATATCCCCTTATTTATTTTATAATTGAAAGCTTGTACCTTTTGCCCAAATCTGCCCATTTTGCTCACCATGTAACCCCTGATTCTGGCAATCAGAACCAATCTGTTCTCTATATCTAGAAGTTTTTAAAATTGAGGTAATGCTGATTTACAACACTATATAGGATTACATAGGAGGTATAGGATTACAATTCAGATGTATGTTACCACACCACATCCATAATCAAGGCCCCCATAGTCTTGGACAATAGTTCATTGGACTGCCCTACTTTGTCCTTCACCTTTTCCTCCCACCTTACCCTACAAGTAGCCTCAATGCTTCAGTTTGATTTCTAGGGTTTATTTTTAGTTTTGTTTTGTCTGACATTTTGCGTCCTTCTGTATTGCACATATAAATGAAACTATCTGGTATTTGACCTTCTTGTCCTGATTTATTTCATTTAACAAAATCCGGTTTCATCAATCAACAATGTTGTCTAAAATGGCAATAATTCATCTTTTTCTTTTTAAAGCTAAGTAGTATCTTATTGTGTATACATACTACATCTTTTTAATCCACTCATCTGTCCTTGGGCACTTAGGTTGTTTTTATAACTTGGCTACTATAAATAATGCTGCAGTGAGCAGAGGAGTGCATATATCACCTCCAATTAGTATCTTTGCATTGTTGGGTAGATACCTAAGCATGGAACTGCTGGATCACATGGTAGATCAATATTTAATATTTTAAGAAACATCCATACTGTTTGCCATATAGGCTGAACCAGTCTACATACACAACAGTGTACAAGGATTCCTTTTTCTCTTCATCTTTGCCAATACTTGTTTCTGTTCGTTTTGATATGGGCCATCCTCATGGCTGTGAGATGGGATTTCACACTGGTGTGTTTGCATTTCCCTGATGACAAGTATGAATTTTATTTTTAAATCATGTGCCTGTTGGCCATCTGTATGTCTTCTTTGGATAAACGTCTATTTTGTTTTTATGCCTACTTTTTGATCGGAGTTTTTGTTGTTGCTTTTTTTGAGTTAAATGAGTTCTTTATAGATCTGGGATACTAGCTTCTTGTCATGCATAATGTGCAAATATTTTCAATCATGCAGTAAGGAGTCTTTTCATTTTAATGGTAGTTTCTTTTGCTGTACAGACACTTTATAGTTTGATGGAGTTCCATTTGTTTATTTTCGCTTTCATTTCGTTGGCTGCTACAGTTGAGTCTCCAAAGACGTACATGATGCCAATGACATGGAATGTTTTATTTCAGTTTTCTTTTATGTATTTTATGGTTTCAGGTCTTACATCCAAGACTTTAATCCATTTTAAATTGATTTTTGTATATGGTGTGAGGTAGTGGTCTTGTTAATTTTTTGCATTTTGCTGTTCATTCTTTTCGAAAAGAACTTAACTGATAGATGAATTGCTCACATAATTGTTGGGTTTATTTCTATTGCATTGGTCTGCATATATATTTTTATTTCAATAACATGCTCTTTTGATCACTAGAACACTTTATTGGTAGTATAGTTTGAAGTGCAGGAGTGTGATACCACTGTTCATTCCCTTTTTGGAGGGATTGATTTGGCTATTCAGGGTCTTCTATGGCTCCATATGAATTTTAATGTTTATTATATTCTTTGAAGAATGCCACTGACAGTTTGACAGGGACTGCATTGAATCTGTATATCCTTTGGGGAATTTGGCTGTTTTACCAACGTTAATGCATTTTTCAAAATGTATGTATTTTCTTACACTGTCATTAATTTTTAGACAGTATTTGATTTCTCCCCTCAGGTGTAGTCTCTGTGGTTCTCCCCCTACCACAGCACCCATGATCCATCACCACAGTCGCATGTCCTCTTCCTCTCCTATTTTGATCTCTCTCCCTCTCCCTCCCCTGCTGAATGCCTCAGATCAATGGTTTGCTTGCAAGTTCTGTCTTTCTCCTGACACATTGGCTTCTCTATACTATGCAGATAAGTGAAACCATCTGATAATTATCTTTTACCTTCTGATTTAAGAATTTCAATGAGGGCCTCCCCAGTGGCGCAGCGGTTGAGCGCTGCGCTGTGGAGCTGTCGGCAGCGGCAACCTGAGTTCGACGCCCGGCAGGGGAGAATCCCACATGGCGCGGCCTCACCTGCCTTGCCCGCTGCTCCCCTCAGCAGTGTATTTCTGATCTGCCTGTTCTGCTACCCACTCCATCTCTGGTGACCCCTCTCGCAGCCCCACGCCTCTGGCCTGTACCCCAGCTTGTATGTATAAATAAAAAATAAATCTTAAAAAAAAAAGAATTTCAATGACAAATACATATTGTAAAATAATGTGAGCATGATCAAAATTAAAAAAACCCTCTTATTCTTTAAGATGTTGCTGGTTACTAACAGACAGGGAAATACCTGAAATGCAAGGTGGAGCCAAAAGAAATGTTTACCAAATTTGCATTAATGAAGTATAGGCTCTGTGAGCAGCTGCTAGTGAAATAAGACTTTCATGATGACATTCTTCTCTCCTGGCCATTTTATTTATTGCTGTTTTGAAATGATAAAATATTTTTCCTTGTGATTTCAATACCTAAATATCTCTCAGGCTTCAACAGTATCTTCAGAATACTTATCTACAAAGCTTTGCTGAGGTTTTGTTGAAAATATTGATTCTTTTTAAAATTTTTTATTTATTTTTAATTGTTATTATTATTCATGTCTTTTATATTATTATGAAAATACTGATTCTTTGACTACTTTGGTTCAATGAATTTTTTCCTAATTAAGAATTTTATAAAGCAAAGTCATAACCTATTTCACTCCCTTTTCTGAGTTTCCCCCGGTCTCTGTAATATGTGAATAAATATAAAACTAATTCATAATGAGTAAGGAGGTAAAGGGGGTAAAGAAGCCTAATTTCAGTCCAGGATCAGCAAGTACTTGATGGTAAATAGGTACATGATGATGGAAATGCCTCATAAGCATTCTAAATGGCAATGGCCTTATAATTTTACCTTTTAAAATTTGGGTGAGGATGAAGAGAGGAAGACTGGACTAGAGTCTTGTTAAGTTTCTTATGATTAAATGTGAAACTCTATGTCTGTTGTTTTAGATTAATTAAGATATGTGCTGCGAAGTTACAATTCTTTTTAGCCTTCCTTACCAAAAGTGAATACCATGTTTACTTAACTATTCATGGACACAATATAATTTTTAAATAATTTTCATATATCATATGAAATGTACAGAAATACTCCTATTAAAATGGTTTAATATTTTGGGTCTATCTTTAAAAATCAAACCATATATTATTTAAAATCATGAAATGTACAGAAATACTCCTATTAAAATGGTTTAATATTTTGGGTCTATCTTTAAAAATCAAACCATATATTATTTAAAATCATGTTTGTAAAATAGCAGAAAAAGATTTAAGTATATCCTACTTATTGTACAACTGATTAGCTCACTTTAAACATCTCCTAGGAATCTACCCAAAGGACACAAAAACATCAATTCTAAAAGATACCTGCACCCCTATATTTATTATAGCACTATTTACAATAGGTAAGATATGGAAACAACTCAAACGCCCAAAAACAGATTACTGAATCAAGAAGATGTGGTATATATATACAATGGAATACTATTCAGCAATCAAAAAAAGATAAAATTCATGCCATTCGCAGCAACATGGATGGAGCTAGAAGGGATCGTGCTCAGTGAAATAAGCAGGAAGGAAAAGGAAAAATATCAAATGGTTTCACTTACAGGAGAACCAAATAGGGATCTGGAAAAAAAAAAACAGTAATAATAATAAAAAAAACTGGCAGGGAACCATTGATAAGATCCATTTTGCAAGGGAGGGGAGGATAAATGGATTAAAACAGGCGAGGGAAGAGCACAGGGTCTATGATGATGGTTCAGGGGTGAACTGGTGGTGGGAATTTTATGGGGACTACACAATGACGTAAAAGATATAAGTAAAAAAAGATATAAAAAAATAAACATCCTCCTTATTTTTCACTGGGTAACATTTAGAGTACTACTTTTGTCTATGGACTTCCGAATGCTCTCAATATAACATGAAATTGTACGTGTAGGACTATTTTAAGATTAGCTCATTTAAATGAAAGATTTCAATGGTCTTTAATCCTACTAATAAAGAAACCCATTAAGACAAATTACCAGCGAAATCAAACCTATAATCTGAATTCCAAAAATAAAAAAGAAGCCAAAAAACCCCTATTTTTTACTTAATATACTTATTACTGCTTACTCCATAGGGGAGAGGCAGCTGCTAGTCTCTTCTGTCAGTACAATTCTGCAACTGAAATAAGGCCTTAACATTAAAAGAACAGAAATTTATTTAAACATGAAAATCCACACTTAAGCTAAAAGGCAGTAACATGGCTCAATGCTTGTTTTGATAATAGGAGGCACAGAATAAAGAGTACAAGCAAAATTAGTTTAGTAAGCATGAAATTGTATACTCATTTGCTTTTCTTCTTTGGAGAAGTGCCTTTTGAGCTATTCTGCCCAATTTTTGATTGGGTTATTAGCTTTGTTTTTGTTGAGTTGTGCGAGTTCCTTGTAAATTTTTGTTATCAGTCCTTTATCAGATGTATTGTGTGCAAAGATCTTTTCCCAGTTGGTAGGGTGTCTGTTAGTTTTGGTTAATGTCTCTTTTGCTGTACAGAAGCTTTTTATTTTGATGTAATCCCATCTGTTTATCTTGTCTTTCACTTCCTTCGCTTTGAGGGATGTGTCTTTCAAGATTTTG
>PVIJ01024743.1:0-11783 GCA_004024925.1 Scalopus aquaticus
GCATAGTTTCTAAAGATAATGATTGACTACAAAAATGAGGTAAAAATAACAGGATACATATTTTTGTTAAGCACATGATTGATTACATTTTGTTTACAATCAGGTGGTTTCTGGTGAAAATATTTTTTTGCTTAAGGTAAATTTTCTAAGGTATGAGGTATAAACATAATGATTAACCTTTGCCCTGAGCGTAATGCCCTTTTTTGCCTGGAAACCAGAATCTGATCAAAGGAACCATCTTATTCCAACTCCCTGGAGTGGTTAATCACAGAAGCTATCTTATGCTGATTCCCAGAAGCAGGCAGGGGAATGTAAGGGGAGGGGGAGTAAATGTTTTTGTACAGGACACCAACCCGTGATCAGGCAAGAATGTACTTATGGAAGGAGCAGCTCGGCACCTGGACCCAATCATGGTGTCTTAGGCAATGGAGAGGTTATGTCTGCAGGCATATCTTAAGAAAGTTATAGGTCTAACTTAGAAAATATTTGTGAGTTAAAGTAGTTACGGGAAGAGATGTCGCCTATTGGCTACCTAAGGAACTCTTCTTTGAAGGTCCTAGCTCCATGCTGCGCCTTCAGGCAACTCGGACGGGTCAGGGCGCGGCAGTGGTTTTGATATACACAATGGAATACTACTCAGAAATCAAAAAAGATAAACTCATGCCATTCACAGCAACATGGACGGAAGTAGAAGAGATTATGCTCAGTGAAATAAGTCAGAAGGAGAAAGAAAAAATATTGGATGGTTTCACTTACAGGAGGAATATAGGGGAACCAAATAAAGGGGAAAATAACAAAGAACCACAACAAAACAAAAGAAAAATAAACAGACAAGCATAATTCAGACACATTCTGCAGGAGAGGGTTAAGGAGAAGAATCAAAATCAGAGCGGGAAGAGCACAAGGGAATATGGTGATGGTGCATGATGATTTGGTGGTGGAAATTCTACCAGCACTACTTCTGAGAAAAGAAAATGGACATTGAAAAAAAATAAAAATTAATTTTAATAAAAAATAATACATTATTACATAAATATCCAAATTATAGAATGTAATTGTTACAACTATAAGTAATAAAATATTAATGTTATTTTCTTTCACAAAATTATCAAAAATATACATGATATAACTATAATTTAATATATTTAGTCTAACATTTTATATATTATGTTAATATAGCAATCATTAATCCTGCCCTGTGCATTGAGAGCATGGGTAATGGGAGATACAGGGGAGAAGAGATAGCTATAGCAATCTATTTTTAGAAAAAGATTTATTTATTTATTCACACAAGAACTAGGGTGTAGGCCAGAGTTGGGGTGGTAAGAAGATTCACCAGAGACAGAGTGGGGAGTAGAACAGGCAGATTGACTGAAGTACACTGCTGAGGGGAGCAACAGATGAGGCAGGAGAGTTCTACTGTGCCGTGTCGGAAGCTCCCTGGCTGGGGATTGAACTCGTGCTGCAGTGGCTGTGGACAGTTTCATAGTGCTCAGACTTAACCCGTTGCACCACCAGCGAGGCCCAGCCATAGCAATCTTTTTAAATACACTCTTCTTTTTCTTTCTGAATACAGTAAAAGTGGATACTTCCTCCAGTATCTTTCAGCAAGACAATACCACATATAGTAAGGGACCTCTTCAGTATGATACATATGCTCAATTATTAGATTTCACCTCTTAACAATGCAGTAAAATAACAATTATCATCATCATGACTTAGAGAGAGGTAGGTGCAGTCATAAAATGACAACAAAAAGAATGTTTATGGTAATGGTGCTGTTTTTTATCTTGATCATGTGGTAAATATATGAAGTTATGTAAGTGGTGGCTGAAGCCAAGGACTGTTACAGGTGGTGCCCCCTGGAGGGGGTTGCTGGTGAGGATAGAGAGCCCTAGGGAAAATGCTAAAAAGTATCACATTTGGGGGTAGAGATTCTGATGGGAAATATAAAGAACTGGGGAAGAATTCCCAGCATTCAGTCTTCAGAATTCAGTCTTTAAGATTTAGTGTTTTAGGATCTTCAAAATTGGGGGTCAGCAGATTTTGGCTTCCACAACACCAATCTTCCAGAAGGCTGTTGTTGGGTTCTGAACGAGGAGGCCTCCTGCAGTCAACCTCAGAGAGGAAAAGTTCAGAGGCTTTGCACTTAACTGAGCAACTGAAATTATTGCTGGTTTTTCTGCTGTTACAGTCAAGGAGAGAAGGCAAAGACCCAGAGCTGGACAACTCACTGGGCTGTGAGTGTGGCTGTTTGGGCATTTGGCTGCCGTGGCTGCTGTTTTGAGTGTTGCGTGTCTGGTGCTGCATGGAGGCATCTCGGCAGCTCAGGGGGTATCTTCTGTTGTGTCTTCTGTTGATTTTGTGAGTTGGAACCTGGCCTACAGTCTGGCTACTACATGCTCCATATTGGCAGAGGCAGAAAGATGCCATCTTGGACACATAGCCTAGTCTTCAGGAGAGGAGCTCCATGTCCTCAGTAGCAGGAAGATGCCATTTTAGCTGCTTTTTTGTTTGGTACTTACTTTACTTCAGGTGAGGTAAATGGCCATTTTTGGCCTCAGTAACTCTTTTTCCCTTTGTTTTAAATAAATTTCATTGTTGTTCCCTGAGCCTGTGTAGTCTTGCAACTGTGCATGAAAAGAACTCAGACAGTGACCCGTAAACTGTTTAGGCAGTGTCTGTGGCCCTTTGCTGCCCTGTATCAGTTACACATATGTCACAAAGTTTTTAAGAGTACACAATACAAAAATTTTACAAGATTACATACTACAAAGTTCTATGACTATAGACATAAAACTACACATACATACGAGGACAGATAAAAGAAGAAAATGAAGACAACCAGGGAATTGTCTCAATAACAGTTTCCTAGTTATAATATTATACTATAATTGTGAAGGATATTATCATTATTGGAATCTGGGTAAGGAGTATATATTGTTCGCATTATTTTTTAAACTTTTTTTCAATCTCAGATATATCAAAATATTGAAGCTAATAATCCTTATTTAATCTATTAAAATCTCTAACATTCAAACTTCAATAAACTAGTTTACCGTTTAAGAGTTTTCAATTTTATTTTTTTAATTAATTAATTAATTTTAAAAAATACTTATTTATGCATACAAGCTGTGGTACAGGGCAGAGGCATGGAGCGGCAAGAGGGTTCACCAGAAACAGAGTGGGGAGAAGAACAGACAGATCAATGGAAATGCACTGCTATGGGGAGCAGCGAGAAAGGCAGGAGAGATCTGTCACACCATGTGGGAATCTCCCCGGCTGGGCGTCGAACTTGCATCACCACGGCTGACAGCTCCACAGCACAGTGCTTAACCGCTGCGTCACCAGGGAGGCCCAAGTGTTTTCAATTTTAAACACTCTCTCCTTAAAACACTTTACGCACACAACCCATACCATATCAAATAATACTACTTAAGATAAAAATTAAACATTTAAAACCTGATTTTATTAGTGTTAAATATGTAAAATTGTTCTATTATTAAGGAGTAAAATCCTATGCCTCCCTGGTGGTGCAAAGGGTTAAGTCTCATCACTATGAAGTTATTGCTGCCACTGCAGCACTAGTTCAATCCCCGACCAAGAAGCCAACCCACATGGTGCAGCAGACCTCTTCTGTCTCACCCTCTTCCCCTCAGAAGTGTATTTCAGTAGATCCACCTATTCTTCCCCCCACTCTGTTTCTGGTGAATCCTCCTACCCTCCACACCCCAGCTCTGTATGAATAAATAAATAAATCTTTAAAAAAGAGGAATAAGAACATTCTCCCAAAAGTTGCACTTATAAAGTATTTAAAAAATTAAATGAAAGCTATTTAAGTTTTCTGGATATGAACAAATACAGACATATTTTGAGATAGAAGTACAATTTGAAACAAGTTCCCATTTTGTATTCCGTGGTGGCACAATAAGCTTGAAATCTGCCTGAAATTTTTTCATCTATCTGAACAAAATAAGGAGGTAGAGGATTCCAAATAAATCTTGGTGACAAGAGAAGGAGGGAAAGAGAAAGACAGAAAAGGGAAACGTTTATATGTATAAAACATAAGACCTTGATCAAGCTAAGCATGTACTAAGCTTAGCATGTACTCTGGCCAATTGACTTTAGCCTATAAAAAAGAAATGATATTACAATATGATCATTTACTGATTGGCATGGGCTTTTGAGCTTAAGCAAGCTATTTGTCTGCTTAAATTCTGGAAGAATCTGCAACAAAACACTCAAAATGCCAGCACACAATCCAAAATTATTCAACCTATTGGGACAAAAATATGGCTGATTTCAATGGAAAAAGATAATCAGTACATATCCACGGATATTGTCATGATCAAACAATGACTCAAAAGAAGCTATCAAAATTCATGTTAAATCCTATGATGAGTGTTCTCAAGCTATGGACTCACCTTCCAGCACCACTGGATGTGGAATAGGCCCCAAATCAAGTCATGCAGGCTCTACCTACCAGCAGACAGCACCACCCACCCTCCAGTGAGCACCTCTGGCCTTGAAAGGTGGATACAGCCATACCAAGAAGAAGCCAAATCCACAGCAGTGAGACCTGGAAAAAAATGAGGAAAGGAAATAACAGAAGAAATGGCCACAGGAGTCAAAAGACGAATATTACACCACAACAGGAGAACAAACATCCAGAACCCAAACACAAAGATATGGAAGATCTGTTCCTCCTATCAGAAACATAATTCAAGTTTGTCATCATAAAGAACATTGAAGAACACAGAGAAGACACAGAAAAGCAGATCAGAGCTACACAAGATCATTTAGAAAAATAAATGAAAATCCTGACAAGACAATCATTGTACAGAAGCTATGTAATTGTAATCTAAATAAGAAAGTAACAGATGTAAAGTACCAAAAAAGTTAATAGAAGAGATGAAAAATGCTATATAATCTATAGAATATAAACCAAATCTAAGTCAATCTACAAATCTACAAAGAAACAAGTCAGAAAAAGAAAACGAAAAATGAAGTAAAAAAAAATACACTTGGTGAGGTGTCTGAATCCAAGATAAAAAGGAATATAAATATAATGGGTATCCCAGAAGTGAGTGACAGACAGAAAGGAACAGAGAACACATTTAGATATAATAGAAGAAAACATGTCAAAACTAACAAAGGAAATAAATAAACAAATATACTTTGTTTGTAAGAGACCAAACTAAAACCCAAATACAAATAATTTTAAAGTGAAATTTTGGAGCAAGGTGCTATAAAACAATAACAGAGAGTAAAGCAGAAACTACTCTCATATTGGGCAATTAAACTTTCCTCAAAAAAAGTAATCAAGAAAAAAGATGAACTTTGCATAAAAATCAAAGGAAAATTTATCAAGAATATGCAAATACTGGGTAATTTATTTAAATAAATCAATTATAAATATACTTAAAACAACACATTGACAAAAATAAAACTTTTTGGAAGAACTCAACACACTCTGAAAAGGTAAGGATCATCTAGATAGGAAACTAACAAGTATATAAAGGTCTTAAATATAGTGTTGTATCAGATGGATTTAAGCAACATTTGCATAGCATTTCATCACAAAGATATGAATACTTTGTTCTCAGCACTTATGGATTAGAAAAATAAATATCATTAAAATGACCAATTTGTCTAAAGTAATTTAAAGATTCAATGTAATCTCTTTTCAAGGAAATATCTTTTAAATGCCAATGGCTTTTCAAGGAAACGGAACAAACATTTATAAAATTTGTATGGAAACAAGGTCCTTGATAGCTAAAGCAATTCCTAGAGGAAAGAAGAAAAATTGATGTATCTCACATCTGGACTTCAAACCATACTACACAGCAGCACTATTCAATACAATGTGACATTGGGACAAAGCCACAAACACAGACCAATGAATCAAAATAGGAAGCTCAGAGATAAACCCATACAATTTGGAAAATTAATCCTGGACAAAGAAGTCATGACCATATAATGAAGGAAAACCTCTATAACAAATGATGTTGGAAACATGGACAGCACAATGTGAAATGAAAAGCTGTGCTCATAATTGATCTATAAAATATAAGTCAAAATGGATTAAATATATAAGAACAGTAGAAGTAAAATACATAAGAGAAAGCAGGGTATAAGCAACTATAAGGCATCTACTCCAAAGTTGGATTTGGGAGTGCAACTCTAATGACAAGAGAAACAAAATAAAAATTTTAAAAGTGCATCTACAGGGCCTCCCTGGTGGCACAAGGGTTAAATGTCAGCACTATGAAGCTATCAGGAGCCACTACAGAACAAAGTTGGATTCCTGGCCAGGTAGCTAACCCACATGGTGCAGCAGATCTCTCCTTTCTTTCCCATTGCTCCCCTCAACAGTGTCTCTGTCTGTTCTGCTCCCCACAATCTCTGGTGAATCCTCTCACTGCCCCTACACCCCAGCATGTATGTATAAAAAAAAATTAAAAATGCATCTACAAAATAAACCTTTTTTTAACTCAAGATAAACTTACAAAATAACTCACAAAAAAAAAATAACTCACAAAAATAAAAAGACAACCTGCAATCTAGGGAAATATATTTCCCCATCACACATCTGACAATTGGATGATTTCCAAAATATATAAGGCACTTATATAATCCAAAAACAACAACCAAAAAAAAAACAAAAAAATGGCTGAAAGACCAGATAGACACTTTTTCTTTCCTTAAGAAGACATTCAGATGACCCACAGGCACATGTAAAATTATGACATCAAATCAAAACCATAATTATATTTTACCTCACCCCTATGAGAATGGTTCACATCAAAAAGAAATGAGAAAATAAATGCTGACCAGGATGTAGAGAAAAAATGAATTCTCATCCACTGTTGGTGGGAATAGGAAATAGTGTGAAGGACTCTTAAGGCGGGGGGAAGAAATCCTACATATTCCTCCATCACTGCTACTAAGTATTTGCCCAAAGGATATGGAAACTAATATAAAAAGACTCATGTATTTCTATGATCATAGAAACAGTCTCCAAAATTGCCAAGTTGTGGAACCAAGTGCCCATTGACAGACAAACGTGTAAAAGTAATTGTGACAAACATACTCAAAGGAATGATATTCAGCTATTATAAAAGGTATAATGATGTCTTTTAGGAAGAAACCTGAGGTGATTATTCTAAATGAAATAAGTCAGAATGTTGAAGACAGTTATTGACATGTATCACTTATATGTAGGATATAAATAAAAAAAAATACTAGCAAAATATAGATAAAAAAAATCCTGGACCAGAAGGGGCAGGGATGGAAGAGGGGATGTGGGAAGAAAAGATAGGAAATAGGCACCAGTGTTTTGCATTGCAACTTACTTTAAAAAAAAAAAAAAAAAAAGAAGGAACAAATATTATGAATACTTATATCTATTACAGGAGAAACTGAGCGTTTTTCATTTTTAGTATTTTTTAGAACAACATTGTATTATAGCATTATATAAGTTTTAGATGTGCATCACTGTAAATCATCATTTATATTACCAACATTAAGTTCACCACTAAAGTACAATTCCAATTATATGTCATTCACCATACCAAAAGAAAGAATGAATGGAAGGAAGGAAGGAAGGAAGGAAGGAAGGAAGGAAGGAAGGAAGGAAGGAAGGAAGGAAGGAAGGAAGGAAGGAAGGAAGGAAGGAAGGAAGGAAGGAAGCAAAAAGGAAGTTTCCCAAATATAGATGGATCTAATGGGCATTATACTTAGTGAAACAGTCAGATAGAGAAAAACTGATATAAATTCAATGCACTAAATAAAACAAAAATAAATGTTTACACTCTAAGACCAACTTAGTGGTTACCAGTGGGCAAGGGGGAAGAGAAGTGCAAAATGAGTCATATGGTAAAGGATAGTAATGGACTTTTAATTGTGAATTTAACGTAGAATATACAAAAATAGCATTTTTAATTGCACACCTTTGCATAAAAACAAAAGGAAACCAAAACCTTCAGTGCATACAAAAATGCCAAACTCTTGCAGAAATGTGAAGAAAATACAATGCTAACATATGTATACTTTCATACTTTAAATTTAAAACATATGTAGCATGAGGTCTCCTCTTTTACTATTATTTTTATTAAGGTAACATTGTTTTATAACATTGTATATAATTCATAAATAGATTTATGGAAGTTTTATATTTAAGTTGTGTTAAACATATAGTTGTGTAGAATTAACAAACCTTAAAATATGAACTAAAACCTACCCTTCTTAAACTTTTCCAAAAATTGAAAAAGAGGGAACACATCCAATCAAATTTAATGAGACCAACATTACCCTAATACTAAAAGCAGGCAAGGAAATCTAAAACAAAACAAAACAAAACCAAAAACATAAAAACCAGTATCCTTGATGATTATAGATGGTTAAAGTCCCAAGAAATTCTTAGCAAACTGAATTTAACAATACATTATTATAATCATACATCACACCCAAGTGGGATTTATTCCTGGAATGCAGGTATAGTACAATATATGTACATTAATCAATGCAATTCATCACATCAGAAAAGGGAAGATAACAATTATATCAATAGATGCAGAGAGAGCATTTCACAAAATTCAATATCTGTTTATAATTTAAAATTCAAGAATGGAGATACAAGGGATTTACCTCATGATAACAAAGTCTTTGTATATCAAATCCAAAACTAACATCTCAACCAATGGTGAAAAACTAAACGTTTTTCCTTTAACAAATGTTTAAAACAAGGATATCTACCTTCACCATTACTATCCAATATAGTATTGGAATTCTTAAAGCAATTAATCAATAGAAAAGGGACCTCCCTGATGACACAGGAGTTAGAGTCTCAGCACTATCAAGCTATCACCAGCCACTGTGGCATGAGTTTGATCCCTAGCCAGGGAGCTAACCCACATGGTGCAGCAGACTTCTCCTGTCTTACCCATTGCTCCCCTTAGCAGTGTATTTCAGTAAGTCCTCCTATTCTCCCACTCTGCTGTTGGTGAATCCTCTCATCCCCTGCACCCCTGGCCTAGACCCCAGTTATTGTATGCATAAATAAATTTTAAAAAAAAACTTTAAAAAATCAAAAAATATAAAAATATTTCAAATTGTGCAAAAATAAAAATATCACTATTTGCAGATGATATAATAAATACATAGAAAACTCCAAGGATTCCACAAAAAAATCTATTAGAAACAAATCATACAGTTAATTGGCATGCTACAAAGCCAGAATACAATAGCAACAATCTTCTAAGAGTCAGCTTCAAGAGAAACAAAATAATAATATATTTGCAATTGCATCAAAAAGAATTAAATTTCCAGGAATAAATTTAGTGATGGAGGTATACAATGAATATTATAAGACATTAAAAAAAACACAGAAAGAATTGGAAAATATCCATGCTCATGGATTGGAAAAATTAAGAATTTACATTGTTAAATGACCTTTTACCAAAAGCATTATACAAATTCATTACAAATTCTATCAAAATTTACAATGCAGTCTTCAAATAAATAGAACAAACATTACTGATATACATGTGAGAATTACACTAAGACACCAAATATATAATACAATACTAATCAAAAAAAGAATGACGATATCACACTCCTAGATTCCAACTACACTATAACCAGAGTAATACAAATAGTATCATGCATTAAAAATAGACACATGGACCAATGGAACAGATAAAAGTATATAAATAAATCTATTTTTATATGGACAGTAGTAACTCTACTCCTAAGTATCTGCACAAAAATATTTTGCAAAAACACAAATTCAAATGGATATATAAGCTCCTATATTTTTTCCAGCACTTTTTTACAATATCTAACATGGAAGCAAATCTAAATGTCAATGATGGATTGTGGATTAAACAATGAAATACTCAGTTTTATTAAAAAGTGAAATATTGTCATTTGTGACAAAGTGGATGGAAAATGAGGGAACTGTGCTAAGTGAAAAAAGTCACAAAGAGAAAACCAATAAGGGATGATTTCACTTTTATATAGAATATAGACAAATCAAAAGTGGAACAGACAAAACTAAACTAGCAAATTAAAAAAAAATTAACAAAAAAGCTCTCAAAATAAAAAACAACTCTGAAAGTTTTACTGTAGATTTGGGGCTATCAGAGAATGAAGATGGCAGGTGGAAAACAAAGTGGGCAGGGTAGTAAATAGGGCTGGTGGAGTATTAAGGGGTGTTTTGGTCAGGGGAGTGGCATGTAATATACACGTGAAGTGAGAATCTATATCTCTAAATAATATTGTTGTGAATCATTACCTCAACAAAAACAATTTAAAGAAAATAAATAAATCTTCACTCTAAAGAAAAATATATTGCTTCCAAATACTAACATGTAGTTTCCATAAACATTGGCCAAAAATATGGAATAAAAAATGTACCTTGAAATTCTATTATAACTGTCAAATGTATAAGAACAAAATATGTCAAAGTTTAAAAATTAAGCTGTGTAAATTTGTCTGTATTTTATCCTGACTGATACTGTGAGATGAAAGTACAAATTATATAATTAGTATAATTAAATTATTAGTAGTAGTATGCTGCAATAAAAGATGTCTATTTTTTAATCATTGTTAGGAGAGATTCAAATATTTTCTCAAATATTTCATTAACTAAGATTTATTGAAATCACGCTGTCAATGATAATATGGTCTCCTTCTGAGTGAGAAATTGGGAGGAAAAACTAACTAAAATAAATAAAATATTAAATATTAGACAGCAAAACACCTATTAAAATAAGGTATTTTCACATTCCAAGTTGTTGGCATAACAATAGAAAGGAATCAAAGTGTGCTTATGAGAAGCAGATTTATTTTATAAAGCTCTCTTAAAGAAAACAAATCGACATAAATAAAATATATATGACACAATCAATGATTTTCTTTATACCATGTAGTGAGTGGTTTCTGAAGGAAATTAAGATTACTTTTTCTTCTTGTTGCTAAATTAGACACATAAGGGGAAATGTGGGACCGTTTTTTTAATATAATTTCCCCTCCTTTCCTTTCTGCAACTGTTGTTTTTTTTTAAGATTTATTTATTTATGCATACAAGGACTGGGGTGTAGACCAGTGAGAGGATTCACCAGAGAGAGTGAGAAGGAGAACAAGAGGATTGACTGAAATACACCGCTGAGGGGTGCCGCACCCTGGCACGCCCGAGTTGCCTGAAGGTGCAGCACGGAGCTAGGACCTTCAAGGAAGAGTTCCTTAGGTAGCCAATAGGCGACATCTCTTCCCGTAACTACTTTAACTCACAAATATTTTCTAAGTTAGACCTATAACTTTCTTAAGATATGCCTGCAGACATAACCTCTCCATTGCCTAAGACACCATGATTGGGTCCAGGTGCCGAGCTGCTCCTTCCATAAGTACATTCTTGCCTGATCACGGGTTGGTGTCCTGTACAAAAACATTTACTCCCCCTCCCCTTACATTCCCCTGCCTGCTTCTGGGAATCAGCATAAGATAGCTTCTGTGATTAACCACTCCAGGGAGTTGGAATAAGATGGTTCCTTTGATCAGATTCTGGTTTCCAGGCAAAAAAGGGCATTACGCTCAGGGCAAAGGTTAATCATTATGTTTATACCTCATACCTTAGAAAATTTACCTTAAGCAAAAAAATATTTTCACCAGAAACCACCTGATTGTAAACAAAATGTAATCAATCATGTGCTTAACAAAAATATGTATCCTGTTATTTTTACCTCATTTTTGTAGTCAATCATTATCTTTAGAAACTATGC
>PVIJ01024744.1:0-11783 GCA_004024925.1 Scalopus aquaticus
GGCATGTGTGGGTCCTCTGGACACTCCCAGGATCCTCCCTCCGTCCTCTGCCGCCTCCGTGGACAGAGCAGGGGCCTCGGGCGGGGCTATTTGGCCTCTGGTGCTGGCGCCTGGGAGTTGGTCACTGTCCAAGATTCTGTCCCTCGGGGACTTTACTCCAGGGGACAAGTGCACGTGTCTACTTGACTGTCCTAATTGGTCTCATCCTACAGCTCATCCCAGTGATCATTAGTGTTGTGAGTGTACCAAGAGGCAATTTCCTCAGTTTTTACACCTGCTTGAACAGGACTGTGGTTCCTACTGCTCGTTGCATCAATTCCACTGACCCCCGACACAAGTGGACCTGGGTGTGGCCCCGTCGTGAAAGTTGCTGATGAACCACGTCAAAGGGTGCTGGAAAGTCTCCATCAACCACTCTGTGCCCTTCTTGGGGTTGCCTGGGGAGATGGGGTGAGGATGATGGGCAGTGGTGGAGGCAGACAGGAAGCAAAGAAAGGCGGGACAGTAAAGAAGGGAGGTGGGAGGCACAGTGGGGAGGATGTTAGGTAGTAATTCAGTGAACTGAATGACCAAGGGGAAGAATCCTGACTCCTCTGATAAATGAATTTTTTCTGTGTCTTCAAAATTGTCGTGTAATTCTGTTCTGTGCACATCACCTACAACACTGCACTTATATCTGATTGTTACTATGCTTGAAAAGTTTTGTCTTTAGTCTTAACAGCTAAGAGTAGGATTTTAGGGTTTCTGTACATGGTATCACATTGTTGGGTTTTATTGTCACTGTTAGAGTGAATCCATATATTTGCAAAAAGGCATTTAATCCATTTTGAGTTTATTTTTGCTTGTGGTGTGAGGTAGTGACCTAGTGTCATTCTTTTGCATGTGACTCCACTCTTCCCAGCATCATTTATTAAAGAGGGTTCCCTTGTTCCACCTCTTGTCTCCTCTATCATAAATAACTCTCCATATAGATGTGGTTTATATTGGGTTGTCTGTTCTATTCCCTTGGTCTGTGTATCTATTTTTTGCCCGAGTACCATGCTGTTTTAATTATTATAGCTTTGTGATGTAGATTGAAGTCTGGAAGTGTGGTTCCTCCATTCTTCCTCATTTTTGTCAGGAATCTTTTGGCTGTTTGGGGTCTTTTATGGTCCCATATGAAGTTCAGTAATGTTTGTTCCATTTGTTTGAAGAATGCCATTAATGTTTTTATTGGGATTGCATTAATTCTGTGTATTTCTTTGGGTAGGGTGGCCATTTTGACAATGCTATGTTACCATCCATGGACAGGGAATAGCTTTCCATTTCTTTATCTTTTTATTTCTTTTAACAATGTCTTACTCTTTTCTTGTATCTGCACCTCTTTTGTTATGTTTGCTGCTAGGTGTTTATTCTTTTTAGGTATGATTATAAATGGGATTGTTTTCTTACTTTATTCCTCTTCTAGCTCGTTTTTTTTTGCATGAAGCAGGACTACTGATTCTTGTCTACTGATTTTGTAAACTTCCACTTTGCTAATTGGTTTATTGAAATTAATTTTTCAACGGAGTCTTCATTGTTCTCAATGTATACTTTTGTGTTGTTTGTAAAATATTGCTTTACCTCTTCCATCCAATCTGGATTCATTTTGTCTTTTTCTCTTGCCTCAGTGTTCTAGCTAGGACTGCAAACGCCATGTTGAATAATAGCTGAGAGATGGGCGAGATTCTCTTAGACCAGATCTTACCGGAAAAGTTTTCAGTTTTGTACATTGGTAATGACGGTGGCTGTGGTTTTCATCATCTACGGCTTTTACTATGTTAAGATGTGTTCTATTTAGCCCCAGTTTTTCAAGTGTTTTCATCATAAGTGTATATTAAATAAAACACTTTCTCAGTGTCTGCTGATGGCACTGTATGGCTTTTGTCTTTGTGATTGTTGATATGGTGAATGATACTGATGTTCAGATGTGGCTCCATCCTGTGTGTGGTGTGGATTCCACTTGGGCTCCCCTGTGACTATGCAATTGTTTGCCTTCACAAAACTTTTCTCTTTCTAACCCTGGGACAGCAGCTCTCCTGCTACCTGTGACTGTGCAGGTGCCTCTTTCTCTCTCCCCCTCTCCTAATAGACCTGTCCTTTAAGATGTAAGCAAAAATAAATGAATTCCACTTGCTCATGGGTATAATCATCTGAAAGCAGTCTTGTATTCAATTTGCTAAGATTTTATTGAGTATTTTTGCATCTTTGTTCACTAGGGAGATTGGTCTGTAATTTTTTTCTGTCTTTGTCATTGTTTTTGATATTAGAATAATGTAGGGACCATAATATGTGTTTGGAAGCATTTATTTATTTATGCATACAAGCTGACGTGTAGACAAGAGGAGTGGGCGGTGAGAGGGTTCTCCAGAGACAGAGTGGGGAGCAGAACAGGTATATGGACGGAAACACACTGCTGAGGGGAGCAGTGGGGAGACAAGTGAGGTCTGCTGCGCCCCTTGGGAATCTCCCTGGCTGGGCATCAAACTTGGGCAGCCTCTGCTGACAGCTTCATAGTGCTGTGAACCTGTTGTGCCAACAGGGACCCCATAAGATAAAGTCTTAAAAAGAAGGTTTAATTTAAAATATGAGAACTTTTGGGTGGACACTTGTGCAATTTATCAATTAATAAGAGTATAGAAATAGAATCTATTTGTTGGTGAGTGTCCCCTTCATCAGTCTCCCCATAGCTGTCTTCATGGCCTGGTTTCTCAGACTGTAGATGACGGGATTAAAGGTGGGGGGCACCATCGTGTAGAACATAGAAATGACCAGGTCAGACAAGGATGGGATCCTTGAGGTTGGCTTCAGATAAGCAAAGCATGCAGTGGAGAGAAATAACACCACAACTAGCAGGTGGGGAAGGCAAGTGGAGTAGGCCTTGGCCTGACCTTCTGTGGACAGAATCTTCCTGACAGCAGGGAAGATGTGGACATAGGAAATGATGATGCTAATGAAAAAGCAGAAATCTAACACCACACCAATGAGAATTGGTACAAGTTCATTCATTAAATTTTCTGCGCAGGAACTAGCCAATAACTGGGGCACATCACAGAAGAACTGGTGGACCACGTTGGACCCACAGTAGGACAAGGAGAAGGCCCCAGCTGTGTGCATCACAGAGATGAGGCCCCCACCCAGCCAGGACACAGCTGTCAGCTGCACACACCTGTCCCTGCTCATGAGGACCTCGTAGTGCAGGGGGCGGCAGATGGCAGCATAGCGGTCAAGGCTCATCACCGTGAGCAGGGTCATCTCTGTCCCAGATGAAATAGCCAGGATGAAGACCTGGACCGCACAGCCCGGGAAGGAGATGGAGCTGCTGTGCGTCAGAGCGTTGGCAATGGACTTGGGCACCGTGGCCGAGATGAGGCAGAGGTCTGTGAGGGACAGATTCCTCAGGAAGAAGTACATGGGCGTGTGGAGGTGCGGGTCCAGGGTGGTGATGACCACGATGAGCCCGTTCCCCAGCAGGGCGCTCAGGTAGGCCAGGGAGAAGAGCAGTGGGTGCAGGAAGCCCATGTTCCCGTGGGTGGGGAACCCCAGGAGGACGAATTCTGTCACCTCCGTGAGATTCAATCCCACTGGAGTCATCATCTGTATAAAAAATGTGGAGAGGAGAAATGACCACAGTCCACTCCCCTGGGATGAAAAAAACAGGGTGTCTTGTACGACAATCACACCATCACTCACCACCCACACACCTGTTCCTCCTGCATCTCCATCTCTAATCATTCTCTGAGCAGTGTTGTCCTGTCAATGAACTGCATTTTTACTTCTTAATGTGCTTTTTAGATTGTTCAAGCTCTTCACATAAAAGCCACCACAGATTTGAAATTTCAGCTTACACTGATGAGACCTGGAAAACACCCCCATATTTTCCCGTAAGTGGAACGGACCAGTGACCAGTCTCCCCTGCGTCCTTTGTCTCTCCCTCCCAGGCGGGGCCAAGCTGACCCGGGTCAGCCCACGTCCAGGGCCAAGTGTCAGCCGCCTCGGGGACTTCCAACTGTTCCAGAACCTGCTGGACCCGCCCTCGGGGCACTTACCCTGCTGCGGTCTCGGAACCCCCTCAGAGGTGCTCGGCCTCGCAGCGTTAGCAGGAGATTCAGCAGCGCTGGGGGTGGGGTCCCGTCCTCACGCACAGTCATCAGACTGTCCCCCGGGAAAGGAGAGGTCTCAACCGGTCAGATAGTGCCGCGAATGCTCCTGGATTCCGCTCGGACTCAACTCTCCGTCATTATCACATGAGGGACTGGGCGGTAGAGCGTTTGCTTCCTAATCCTTTCATTATTTTTTCACTCCATTGAGATTTGCATTTACATTTACCTTCTGTCACTGATTCTTGCGACGTCACCCAGTCGCTACAGGTCCCCTGTGTGTTTGGCATGCGGGAGCCTCAGGGCAGCTGCACACCTGGTCACTGCCACGTGACGCAGCAACGGGCAGAGTGATTCACACCCGGTCAGCGTCTCACCGGCCACTGCAGAGAGAAAAGCATTTTCCCCCCTGAAACTGCCCCGCACCGGCACTGCACTGCGCCCTCCGCACCGGGAATAAAACGCCCGTTTGTGTGACTGGTTCGGCGGGAAATGAGCATCTTTCTACTTTGTTCTCAACCTAAAATGAATTTTGAAATCTCCTTTTTCAAAATTTAATCTTCTCATCGCTGAGGTCACGTGTCTTTACACGGTGCACACGACTGGGGGTCAGGGCCCCGGCCTCGGGGTCCCCACCCCCGCCACAGACCTCACCCGACGACCCCCTGCCCGGCCTCGCGGGGTCTGTCCGGCCCGGGGTCCCCTTCGGCGCCCGCGGCTCTGGGCTCACCGGACCTCGGGGTCCCCCTCCGCGGGGTCCCCGGGCGCAGCGCCGCCCCCGCGTCGAGCGAGTTCCCGGGTGTGGCTGCAGCACCCCCACATCGCGGTGGCGACCTTACGTCTGCGCCCCCGGATCACAAGGCCCCATCGGGGGAGCAGCCTGGACCCCCCGGGCGCTGTGACACGCGAGACGCCTCGGACACGGGGCGGCCCCGCCCGACGGGCGCTCAGTCCGGGGTCCGGGGCTTTGTCTCCTGCGGGTCTCGGGGCGCAGGGCACGCAGGGTTCTCCCGGGGGGCTGTGTCTCCCCAGCTCACGGCGTCCTTGGTGTCGGCCCAGATAACTCCCCGGGCAGTCAGGGCCGCGTGCGCCAGAGGGGCGTCCTCAGGGCTCCCCGGGTGTGCGGGACTGGGGCTCCCCCCGCCCCGTCAGCACCCCTGACCCGCCGTGGGGACCCGGGGGCGGTCCAGTCGTCAAAGCCCCTGAGAAGGCACGTCCAGGGGAGCTGGACAGTCTCATCCCCCACTGTGCGCCTCGTGGGGAGACCTGGGGGTGTGTGGGGGCGGAGCGGTGGAGTGGGGGGAGGGAGGGAACCATTAGGAGACTCCTCAGGACGAGAAAGGGGGATTGAAACAGTTAACACGGGTCTCTGAGCCTGAGTCTGCTCGTGTCCACCGGAGGCTGTGGTGACTGAAACGACGCCGCTGTGCTCCCGCCCCTCTTGGTGCTGGAGCTTAAAACGTCCCTGACGCTCCTGTCCGTTAGTAGAATAGCACGTCTGTGTCTCTTTGTGTGAGAGAAATAAAATTATCAGCAAATATCGCCTCTAATATCCTTCATTGTCTGGCTCACCCGTATGTCGTTGTATGTGGGTGAGTGAGAGTCCAGCACCCATTTTTCCCAGAGGGAACCCCAGTCCCAGGGAGCAGGGTCAGCGTCCTCTAAGGGGGGCTCCGCATCTGCTCTGCGTGAGACCCCCTGACACGCCCCCCTACCCCCTGAGCCCCTCCCCCTCAGAGCAGGGGGAAAATTTGGTATCTTCCCGGGGTTCAGGCTCCTTTTGTGGGTGCAGGACTCGCCCCCTGGCCCCCGGAGCCAGGCCGGGCTCATCACAGCCCCTTTTCAGCAATGAGCATCATTGCAAATTTCCCCCGAATCTCTCCTTTATCACCCTGTACTCAGGATCATGTGACTGTGTCTGTCACTAGACACTCTCAGTGTCTCTGTGCTGCAGTCACGGTCACGAGCCATCTCTGCCACACAGACCAGAGAGGAAGTTCTTCTAACATGACATATGTATTAAAGTCAAATCTTTTAAACACCTGAAATTAGAGAAAAACATATTTCCTCACATTGAAGTTAACTCAGGATGATATGGTGTTTTGAAATTGAACAACTTCAGCATCTTTAGAATTAGTTTTCACTATTTATAAAATGAACAGCTCAACTATTATGCTTTCTCAGGCTAAAGTGAAGCTTGAAATCTATAAACTTGCAAGTCTGAATGGATTCTCCTTTGACCATGGCTGAGTAGCACATACCTGCACTCTGGGGGGAACATCCCAGCTGCCTTGTGGAGTCTCTTCTCTGAGGTTGTCCCATCACGGGACAGAGGGCGTCCCGGCCTCTTCCTCCATGGCCGCGGCGTGTGTGGGTCCTCTGGACACTCCCAGGATCCACCCTCCATCCTCTGCCACCTCCGTGGACAGAGCAGGGGCCTGGGGCGGGGCTATTTGCCCTTGGTGCCGGTGCCTGGGAGTTGGTCACTGTCCCAGACTCCGTCCCTCAGGGACTTTACTCCAGGGGACAAGTGCACGTGTCCAGTTGACTGTCCTAATTGGCCCCGTCCTACAGCACATCCAGTGGTCATTAGTGCCCGAGTTTGCCAGAGGCAATTTCCTCTGTTTTTACACCTTGTGGACAGGACTGGGGCTCCTCCTCCATGTTGTATCATCTCCACTGACCCTCACATGAGTGGACCTGGGTGTGACCCCATCATGAAAGCTGCTGAGGAACCACGGCAAAGGGTGCTGGAAAGTCTCCATCAACCACTCTGTGCCCTTCATGGGGATACCTGGGGAGATGGGGTGAGGATGATGGGGCAGTCGTGGAGGCAGACAGGAAGCAAAGGAAGGTAGGCAGGAAAGAAGGGAGGTGGGAGGCACAGTGGGGAGGAAAGTTAAGGACACATTCAACAGAACTGGATGGCCAAGTGGGGAAACTCGAATCCTCTGATAGATGAACTTTTTCTTATGTCTTAACAATTGTCATGTAATTCTGTTTTTTTTTCATCACCTACAATGATGCACTTATATCTGATTTGTTCCTATGCTTTGAATAATTTTGCCTTTAGTCTTAACAAATAAGAGTAGGTTTTTAGGGTTTCTGTACATGGTATCATAGTACTTGTTTTTACCTGCAATGATCATAGTGAGTTCATATATTTACAAAATATAATTTAATCCATTTTGAGTTTATTTTTTGCATGTGGTTTGAGATAGTGAGCTAGTTTCATTCTTTGCCTGTGACTTCTATCTTCACAGCACCATTTATTGAAGAGGGTTTCCTTGTTCCACCTCGTCTCCTTTATCATAAAGTAACTGTCCATATAGATGTGGTTTATTTCTGGGCTGTCTGTTCTATTCCCTTGGTCTAGGTATCTATTTTTGTCCTAGAACCATGCTGTTTTAATTATTATAGCTTTGTGATATAGATTGAAGCCCAGAAGAGTGATTCCTCATTGCTTCCTCAATTTTGTCAGGAATGTTTTGTCTGCTTGTGGCCTTTTGCGCTCCCATATGAATTTCAGGAGTGTTCATTCCATTTCTTTGAAGAATGCCATTAATATCTTTATGGGGTTGCCCTAAATCTGTGTATTTCTTTGGGTACAGTGGCCATTTTGACAACACATTTTCTCCAATTCATCATCAGGGAATATCATTCCATTTCTTAGTGTTTTCTATTATTTTAACCTTGTCTTACTATTTTCTTTGTATTTTCACCTCTTTGGTTAGGTTTCCTTAGAGGTGTTTATTATTTTTACGTGTGATTGTAAAAGTGACTATTTTCTTACTACCTTCCTATTCTTGCTCATTTTTTTGAGTATAGGAGGGTAATAAATCTTGTCTACTGATTCTGTAAACTTCCACTTTGCTGAACTGGTTTTTTGTAATTAATTTTTGTTCTCAAACTATACATCATGTTGTTTGCAAATTGTACCTTGACTCGTGCCTTCCAATTTGGATTCATTTTGTCTCTCTCTTGCTTCAGTCCTGTAGCCAGCACTGCCAACACTCTGCTGAACTGTAGCTGAGAGATGGCCTTGATTGTCTGGACCGGATCTTACCAGAAAAGCTTTCAGTTCTTCACATTGGGAATGATGGTGGCTGTGACTTTCATCATCTAGGGCTTTTAGATGTTAAGTGTGTTCCAATCACGCGATTCCACAATAAAACAACAAGCCCATAAAGTGCCAGTGACCGTCACAGACCCTGCACCAAAGAGCCCGCGCGATGTCCCAGCAGCAGGAGGGCGATCCCAGCACGAGCCGCTGCGGTGCAAAGTGATGGAGTCGCCTGTGCGCTCCCGGACACGGACCCGAATCCCGCCGCTACCGGCTCAGCCCTGCGTTTCCCTCCCTGCACCCCGTTTAGGGTTTTCTCCCCTTGGGTCTTTCCTTCCTCACGTGTGTCCATCCGGGACACTCCGCTCTGAGCCCGGACCTCCCAGGCCCCGCATGATCCCGCTGCGGTGCTGGGGGGACGTGGGCTCGCCCAGTTGCGGGGAGTGGGCCCCGCCGCCCCCCGCCCCGCCTCCCCCAGGCAGCAGCTCGGCCCAGCTCGCCCCGCTCCCCTGAGCGGCTGCAGCAGGCGTGTCCCGCGCCCGAGGCCGGTGCGGACCGAGCCGGGGCCAGCGCCTGGGACCAGCTCCCGCGGGGCGTGCGGGGCCTGGCCGGCTGGGGGCCCGGGCGCCCGCCCCCTCAGGGTCCCTCCGTCCCCGCCGCGGGGTCTGCGCGGCCCTGCGCCTCCCGGGCTGCGGCCGTGGGGGCCGGGTCGGCTCCTGTCCAGGGTGGGAGGCGGCGCCCGCTCAGGGGCGTCCTGCCCTCTGCTGCCGCCTGGCCCTGCGCGTTCTCAGCCGCCGCCCTGTGCCCCCCACGCTGCGCTCTGCTGGGCAGCCCCGGCCGGGGCCTCCGCCGGGCCGGCAGTGGCGGGCAGCCGCTCTGCGAGGGTCACTGTGCAGCCCGCGACGCGGCGTGGGGTGTCCGTGGGCTGAGCGGGCCGCCCTCGGGGTCAGCAGCCAGAATGTGCCTTCGGGCCCCGGAATACTGACGTGTTCTTCTTGCACACCTGTCATGTTAGCTACAAGTCACCACGGGCCCACCGTAAAAGGAAATACCTGGAAATCACTGAGACTCCGGAAAGAAAAAGTCAGAAATAACGGTTTTAATTGTGATTAAATGTTTGCATTCATACAACCTTGAGACCTTCAATGTTCTATTAACTCACATGTTTTTATATGTTACACCAAGTTGGCAAAAAGCTGGTTATGAACAGTCCCAGTACATGTTCATAGTGGTCTGATTCAGCTTCTTAATACATGTATAGGATTCTTTTTTTTTTTTTTTAAAGATTTATTTTTTATTTATACATACAAGCTGGGGTACAGGTCAGAGGTGTGGGGCGGCGAGAGGGTTCACCAGAGACAGAGCAGGCAGCAGAACAGGCAGACCAGAAACACACTGCTGAGGGGAGCAGCGGGCGAGGCAGAAGAGGTCCGCCACGCCATGCGGGATTCTCCCTGGCTGGGCGTCGAACTCGCGTCGCCGCTGCCGAAAGCTCCACAGCGCAGCACCCAACCGCTGCGCCACCAGGGAGGCCCCACATGTATAGGATTCTTAATATATCCCTAACTTTATATCAGTAAACTCTGTCAAGTATCAAGAGTTTGCATTAAGAAAGTTATTGTTCGGCGGTAAAAAACAGAAATGCCAATCACTGAAAGGAACAGTAGCAGGCTGTGAACCCAGAGTTCAAAGATCAGTATTTTGCCGCCTCTTCTAACCATCCTGGCTGCCCTCAAAACCCCTCGTGCCCGCAGGGAGCTCACCTGGGCTGAGGCAGGTCAGCCTGACGAGCCCCTCGGGGGCAAAGGTTGAGAATAGTGAAAAGATCTTATACGCAATTGGAACTGCATTTTATCATGAAATATTCAGGTGTGTATGTAAATCGAATGGCTTTTCTGGTTTCAACGTGTTTATGGGAAACGCAGACTCTGGGTGGGATTTCCCTGATAACTTGCCAAGGCACATTGTCCCCAATATCCCAGGCACTGGGGTAACGAATAAACGGGGACAACACAGGAGTAAAGTGTGAGTGATTCCTCACGTGGGAGCTACAAGTCACCACGGGCCCACCATAAAAGGAAATAACTGGAAATCACTGAGACTCCAAAAAGAAAAAGTCAGAAATAACGGTTTTAATTGTGATTAAATGTCTACAAATGTCTACAAATGTTATAATCGATATGTCTACTCCTTCTTATTTTGCTGTTACTGTTATAAACTTGTTAAGACTCTTTGTGGTTCCTCCAAATTCCTACTGTTTACATTATTGCAAATTTTTAGCAAGTATACAGCACATGCAATTAACTCTTCCTTCTGGTTCTGCCCTGGGCTGTGTGTTTATGCCCAGTGGGGGCGGCTCTCCACACCAGGGCTGACGGGGGTCTCTACCAAGTCACGTGTGAGCTCTTGATCCGCAGTCTGTCATTATTGCTCAGATTCTAACTCGGATCCCCAGGCCTGATTTACGCCACGAAGGCCTCACAGACTGCGTAAAGGGGCGTCTGTCCCCACCGTGGCCTCTGACCACACACATGACCCAGAGGGTCAGTGACATTAAAGGGGAAGCGCCTCACAGGCGGGAGACACTGACCCAGCCTGAGATCTTCTGCTGAAACTGAGACGAAACCCACCATTGCAGTTCTAGGCACAGAGAATCAGCCTAACAGAGAATAGACAGAAAAAAAATATATCTACTCAATTTCCTCATTGTATATCCAATATCAAAAAGCATGTAAGTGTTAATAACAGAAGAATTAAAGCTGTTAGTGTATACCAGCAACATACAGTGTTAAGTCATCTTAAAATATAAATTAAAAACTAAGATAACATTTAAGAGGTAGTTAGAAAAACAAGAGGAAATTTGATGTGAAAATTTAAAGTAAATCTCTCGTAATGGAGCCCTAATCTTACTGACGTAACATTTTGGTGAGGGTCCCCTTCATCAGTCTCCCCACAGCCGTCTTCATGGCCTGGTTTCTCAGACTGTAGATGACGGGATTAAAGGTGGGGGGCACCAGCGTGTAGAACATAGAAATGACCAGGTCAGACATGGACGGAGTCCCTGAGGTCGGCTTCAGATAAGCAAAGATCCCAATAGAGACAAATAGCACCACAACCAGCAGGTGGGGAAGGCAAGTGGAGTAGACTTTGGCTTTTCCTTCTGTGGACGGAATCTTCCTGACAGCAGAGAAGATGTGGACATAGGAGATGATGATGAAAATAAAACAGCAGGAACCAAACAAGGCACCAATCATAATGGGGACAAGCTCATTGATTAAATTTTCGGAGCAGGAAATAGCCAATAACTGAGGGATGTCACAGAAGAACTGGTGGACCACGTTGGACCCACAGTAGGACAAGGAGAAGGTCCCAGCTGTGTTCATCACAGCCAGGACACACCCAACCAGCCAGGACACAGCTGCCAGCTGCACACACCTGTCCCTGCTCATGAGGACCTCGTAGTGCAGGGGGCGGCAGATGGCAGCATAGCGGTCAAGGCTCATCACCGTGAGCAGGTGCAGCTCTGACGCTGCTGATATAATCGTCATGAAGACCTGGAGGACACAGCCCAGTATCGAGATGGAGCTGCTGTGTATCAGAGC
>PVIJ01024745.1:0-11772 GCA_004024925.1 Scalopus aquaticus
TGACTCTATGGTTTAACTTTTGTGTTAATCATGATATTTTAAATTGTGGAGGTGATGTGTAAACTTGTTTCTTTGGGCTGTAGCTATTACACTGAGCTGCAGGGATGAAAGCCAAGGTTATAGAGTCATTACAAACTGAGTGTAATTGGTGTAATACGTGTATCTCGTGTGCTGATGTGCACCTGGCATACATGACTCTATCGAGTGGAATCTGATACCAGGCTTGACTTTGCTCATTGATTTTCACAGTCTCATGATGTAACTTCCATTTCCCTTTACAGCAACAATTCTGACCCGATGTCAGAAACTTGAAATCATGGACCAAGGCAACATATCACGGGTGACTGAATTTGTTTTGCACAGTCTTTCAGGTCCTCGAGAGTTACAGCTTTTCTATTTTGTCTTTTTTACACTATTCTATATGTCCATTGTACTGGGGAACCTTCTCATTGTGCTCACGGTCATCTTTGAACCTTCCTTACACACGCCCATGTACTTCCTACTCAGTAACCTCTCCTTCATTGATGTTTGTTTATCCACCTTTGCCACTCCCAAAATGATTGTTGACTTCCTTACGGAGCACAAGACCATCTCTTTTGAGGGCTGCATGGCTCAGATATTCTTTCTGCATGTCTTTGCTGGTGGTGAAATGATGCTCCTTGTGGCCATGGCCTATGATCGATATGTCGCCATATGTCGACCCTTGCACTATGCCACCATCATGAATGTGCGCAAGTGTGCAAGCCTGGTGCTGGGCTCCTGGATCATTGGAATTCTGCACTCATTCAGCCAACTGGCCTTCACAGTAAACCTTCCATTCTGTGGTCCTAATAAAGTAGATAGTTTTTTCTGTGACCTTCCCCTGGTTATCAAGCTCGCCTGCACGGATACCTTCACTCTTGAGGTGCTGATGCTTTCAGACAGCGGCCTCATGGCCATGAGCTCCTTTGTGCTCCTGCTGATCTCCTATACAGTCATCCTAGTCACCGTGCGACGGCGGTCCTCCACGGGCATGGCCAAGGCCAGGGCCACACTGACAGCCCACATCACTGTGGTGACCCTGTTCTTTGGACCTTGCATCTTCATTTATGCCTGGCCATTTAGCGACTTCCCAGTGGATAAGGTTCTCTCAATATTTTATACTGTTTGCACCCCTCTCTTAAACCCCATGATCTACACCTTGAGAAATAAGGAGGTAATATCAGCGATGCAAAAACTAAGGAGTCGACAAGTGAGTTCCTGATGGTTGTACAGTTCTCCCCTGTAAAAAGCAATAGCCTTTAATAAAACCTGTATAAAACTAAGAGCATATATTCAAAATGTATAAAGTGAAGAATTTATAAGGGAAGACATGGGAAATCCCACAACCATATCAGAGGTTCAATAAAAGTTATCAGGCAGCAAAGTTTTCTAATTTTACATAATGAAACACAATAAGCTGGATCTAATGAATATGCGGAAAAAGATGTAGCATAATTATCTTAGATATTTTATAGCTTGTTTCCAATAAATGGGTATACATCTTATTAAGCAGTTAATCTGGGTTCTATGTACCAGGAAAACTATTAATAGTTTTTTCTGGCCACTGCTAAAAACAGGAATTTCACAGAAGAAACCTAAATGTATAACAAATTTTTGAGATGTTAGATTTCACTAATAACCAAGGAAAGGCCAATAATAACCACATATGTATACCCTTGACAATGTGTTTAGTAGATAAAAATGAGTGTATTATGTAAGATCATGTTGGCAAACATGCAGAACAGAAACTTTGTGTGATTTTTTTTTAAAGATTTATTTATTTATGCGTACAAGCTCGGGTATAGAGGCGTGGGAGGCGAGAGGGTTCACCACAGACAGAGTCAGGAGCAGAATAGGCAGATCGATGGAAATACACTGTTAAGGGAGCAGTGGGCAAGGCAGGAGAGGTCTGCTGCGCCATGTGGGAATCTCCCCGGCTGGGCATCGAACTCGCGTCACCGCTGCCGACTGCTCCACAGCGCAGTGCTTAACCGCTGCGCCACCAGGGAGGCTACTTTGTGAGTGAATTTTTTGAGAGTTCTTTCTTTTTTTAATAATTGAGATACCATTGGTTTACATGTATATGGTTTAGGGGGTAGATTCATACTTCTTCAAGTGTATATTGCCACACCACACCCACCACCAAAAAGGCCATATCCCTCTACCACAGACCATTGGGATCTCTCCCCTTTCATACCACCAAAGATCCTCCTCTCCCCCTCTAGTAGCCTCAATTCTGCAGTCATATTTCTAAGCTTTCTTTTGGTCAGTTCCTTTGTATTGTTTCTCTGCATTCTACATATGAGTGAAATTATCTGGTATTTGCCTTTCTCTTTCTGACTTATCTCATTTAGTATAGTCCCCTACAATTCCATCCATGTTATCAAAAATGCAAAAGTTCATTATTATTTTTCTTTTATAGCTGAGCAGTATTCCATTGCTTATATATAACACATCTTCCTGATCCACTCATCTGTGTTTGGACTCTTAGGTTGCTTCCATAACTTGACTATAATAAATAGTGCTACAATGAACATAGGAGTGTGTATATGCCTTCAAATTAGCAACAGGAACTTTTATACACAGTTAGTAGAAGTATATGAAGTCTGGGTCCATTCAGAAGATAGAAACCACATAGCATGTTATAAAGTTTAGTATAAAGGATTATTAATTATGATGAAACAGTAACTAAGAAATAAGGAAACTCTATATGGTACTTTGGGGCAGAGGGAGAATACCCAGGGAGACAGTCTTGAAAGGGGCACAAACTTACCAAGGGTGTGGTTTATCTTATCAGTTAGAAAAGAAATTCACTAGTTTGACCAGGTCAGAACTGGTTTTGATGTGCTGGATGAGCAATAAACCACCAATTATGCAGGTAGGGGAGCCAGTGATGAACAACTGCTAGGTGTGTGTTCAAAGGTAATCGAGATGCTGTTAAGGGCAGGGAACTTTCAGAGCAGAGAGGCCTGGTTTCTATTTGGAAAGGACTGTGTGGACAGGTGATCACTAAACTGTGACTGAAAGATCTCAAAGGCACTGTGTTTTGGGGTTGTATCTGGGGCAGGATCCCCTTGATATCCTCACACACATACAGTTGACCCCAAGCCATGCCTGAACTTGTGAAAGCCACTTTTGCAATATACCTCTAGTCCCTTCCTCTGAGATAGGTTAACAACATTTTCACTTCGGAGTAGAAATATTTAAAGTAATACTCAAATACTTTGTTCATCATGCAAAGCATATAAAAGGGTACAATCAGAACTAAGAGGCAAATTGAAAACTGAAAGTAAGTGCAAATGTGTTAAAACACTTTGTTGGATAATTTGGATATACCCGGTGTGTTGAAGATTTGTGTTCTTTATAATTTAGCAGTTATTCTCTTAGGAATACATTTCCTCAGA
This sequence comes from Scalopus aquaticus, assembly GCA_004024925.1. Classification (NCBI taxonomy): domain Eukaryota; kingdom Metazoa; phylum Chordata; class Mammalia; order Eulipotyphla; family Talpidae; genus Scalopus; species Scalopus aquaticus. The sequence goes on from PVIJ01024745.1 coordinate 3,426, forward strand.
ATATCTGCTAGAGCCTCTAGCTCATATTTATTGATACAGATGTTTATTCTAAAACTGCTCAAAGTGAAGGATTGGAAACAATCTTTTAAGTGTTTATTCATGAAAAATGGACAAATTAGAAAATCATACAATCGATAAACTAAAGCATTAAAATAAATGAACTGAAAGTATATACATCACTATTGATAATTATCTCAAACAAGTTATTCAGTACAAAAGACAGCAAGTTGTAAAGGAATTAAATATAAACATGAAAATATAGGTTCAGTCTACATAATCTTTGTGTTTACATCCCAATGTCATACAACTATACTGAAAGTCATGAAAACGTTAAATACAAATGGAGGTTATAAGTTAAGTCTGGAGAATTGGATTATGCTGGTTTTTTTTTTTTGTTAATACTATTTTAAAAATTATATTTAGCAGTGTTTTTTACGTAGTCATTTATGACCTTATTTGTTATTTTTCTGTATGTGTGTCCTTTTGTATTTTCCCCCACCATTTCTTATACTACCTTGACACTATTTTTCCTTACTACTACTCTTAACCTCAGAAATATCACTTCATTTATAAGTATTTTGCTTTCTTGATTCATCCAAATATCTGTCTTTGTCATTCTAACTTGGATTTTTACAAATAATTCCCTGAGCTCCTTCCCTTTTCTGCATGTGGCAATATTTTGTCTTTTCTTTATGGCTGAATAGTACTCTACACTGTAGATAATACCACATATTCTTGATCTAATCCTTTATCGGTGGGTAGTTTGTACTGTCATGTAAGTTCTTTCAACTAATTTATGGGCAAGAAAAAAATATCTTTTGCCCTCAACCCATCTTAGGTTTATTGACAGGTCCTTGTAAATTAAACTAATAAGAGAGAAGAGTAAGAGAAAAACAGAAATTTATTAAGAAGTATATTACATACACATACAGATTGGGGCACTCAGAAATGAGTAATTCAAAGGGATGTTTAGAACTTGGGCTTATGTAGTATCTTCAAAGAGTGACCAAAAAAGTATTAGGACTTTGTGTTTCTAGAGCAGCAAATTATGCAAAGGCAAATATTCAAGGAAACTAATGAAAGATAAAGGCTCTAGTCTTCTTTAGCAGTTTATTGCATAGATCCCTTTGTTGCCATTTCTGGGCTGATAAGGATTTAGAATAGTCTTAGGTGATTAACATTTTTCGTCCTGGTAGAGAGGGACCAGGAACATCTTTACAAATTTTTGTTCTGATTTTAAACAAATAGAGGGAGGCCAGAGGGATTTTCTGGATCTGCTTCTCTTTAGTAACCTTCATCTCAAAATGATCCTATGTCAAAGTGTAGTATTTTGGGCTGGCACTTTCTGCTACATTTTATTATATTGTATTTCTAATAAAAATAACAGATTTATGGCAAACATTAACATTTGGTAAGTTGAACACTGCATGCAAAACTATGTAATAGTTCTTTTTATTTTTAGGGTACTGGAAGTATTAAAAATCATTTTACACAAGGGTAAACTGATGCCCAGAGAGAGTTAAATGATTTGTTCAATAGTTTGTTCTTAGTTGTTGGTAGAATTGAAGAAGATAATCCATGCCCTTTAAGTTGGAATGAGTTACCTTTTCCTCTATACCACCATGTGTTCCAGAAGCATGTCCTTCCATTCCTAAGTCAAAGCATTTCTCATTTAGGAAATGGAATGAATTTTTCCCTAGAGTAGCAGGTTCAACTGTGTAGAATTCACAAAAGATACTTTACTCCACATAGTGTCCAAGGGTTGAATGACCCTTCCTTTTCTCCTATTAGTCCAAAGGTCCTCATTGTAACCGTCAACAATGTGGGGTGACATTTATTTTGTTCCAATGGGAATATGCAGTGGAAGGTATTAATAATCCCCATCGGAAGATGAACCTTGGCGATCCATTCCTAATTCTCTAAAGTTTCAATTGGTCACTTACATAAACGCATGATATAACTCCAAGTTGACAAAGGAAATTGCATATATAAATTCAGTACTTGGAAGAGGTTAGTTCCACAATAGAAATATTGAATAATTCAATTTACATCTGACATGCAGTGTATCAGGTAGGTACAATCTGACAATGACATACATTAATAATGATTGTGTCAGTTACATATTCAATTATTACATTGTACATTACAGAGCACCCAAAAATGAAAGAAAATCATATTAGAAGAGAAAATGTGTCAAGCTGAAGATGTCTGCATGTCTTAGAATGACTGGGAGAATTTGTGAGAAATTATATAAGGAGGGTAAAGTATTCATAGGGAGTTTATAACAAACTCTAATCATAGTTAGAAAAATTCATTATGATACTTCCGCCTACCACCTATCAGAATTAAATAAACATATGCCTTAAGACTATCTCTTTCTTTGTAAATGCAATCCTATTTAGTAAAGATATTCTTTAGAAATCATGGTAATATTAAATACCGCACTTAGGTTATATGTTTTTAACTGTGGTATATTTGCATTAATGGTTTCTTTTACTTACCTGCACTTTAAGTGGGTCAGACATGGCTTATTTTACTCTACAGAAGAATGAAAATTTCATCTGTACTAAGAATCTCATTATTTCTATCACTTTTAAAAGACTTGGTCAACAAAATACCACTTTCTGAAAACTTGGTAAACAAAATAATTTTCTCAGTGTTGCAATTCAAAAGGATTATTTTATGCCTTTTCTGATACTGGTTTTATTATTGGCACTGGTTTTAATTAATTCAGTTTGAGCTTGTATTACTATTGAGATGATATATTTTATTGCATGTGAGATAAAATTTATGAGGTTTACAAAGTTTATGTAGGTGATTTATGGTTACAGAATTCAAAGTCAGTCACTGGGAAGGCCCCTGTGCATGGGAAGTTTGGAAGGCAGGAATGCTGAGTAAATGACAGATATAAGGTGAGATATATTTCAAGTAGCACTGAAGTATATTTATGGAGAATCCTGATGCACATCTTTATGCCAGATCCTTTGGATGACACATAAGAAGCAGGAGAATTTAAGGAGCGCTCAGTGTGGTAGGGAAATGACAACTACACAAAAACTTTTACCTTGGGAGAGTATATGCACAAAGTAGTATAGAAACTATGAAATTTTCATTTACGCCCTAGGAAGAAGGCTGTTAGAGGAGCTGGCACTTGTATTGGAATAGATGATCTGTGCAGTCCACGAAAAATAAATTGGAAGTGTTTGCCTGCTTGATACATGTTAAATAGTCTGCTGTTGTCTAAGGAGTAGTCTGCTTTTGTCTAAGGAGTGGGTATAACCAGATCATGTGTGTTTGGTGGTCACGTTGAGAACTTAAATTTACTTTACTTTGAGTTAAAGTAAACACGAGATTTTGCAAGTTGGGAGAGGGAGGTCCAGGAAAAAGTAAGGTCTACAGCCTGGAAGAATAATAGTCACAGCTGCACAACTAAGAAACATTTAAAGGAAAAAGGATCAAACTGAGGCAAGAAATTATAAACTGAGATCTGAAATGGCTTTATAATATTCACATCCATAAAATGATTAGAAACATGTTCGCAATATGGATTGTGGTGAGAAATTAGAGGTCATCACACAGAGGTGATAATTGATACCACGGCAATGAATGGACTGTCCAAGGAAGAAAGGGAACCAAGAGGGAGAGGAAGAGAGATTAATACTGATATAAAGTAAGAAATAAAGACAGATACAAGATATGCAGATGGGGAAGGAAAAAAATTGAAACATAAAGGCTAGGTCCTTAGTGAAAACCTACTTGTAAGGTCCAGTGTAGAGATAAAGGCAGATAAGAATAAAAATTCCAAGAGGAAAACCAAGAGTTGTTTCTTAAGAGTATTACAATATTAGCGCTTATAAGCAGGACTTTGAAGATATTTGCTAAAAAGCTTCTCTGACTGTGGCAGCAAAAGGTATAATTGAGAGTGGTATGAGTGTTTTTGTGTCCTTTGGGTAGATTCCCAAAAATGGTATTGCTGGGTTGTATGGAAGCTCCATTTTTAGCAGTTTGAAGAATCGCCATACAGTTTTCCATAGTGGTTGGGTAAATTTGCATTCCCACCAGCAGTGTAGAAGAGTTCTGTTTTCTCCACTTACTTGCTAGCTTTTGTTGTTGCCTGTTTTATTTGATGTTCACCATTCCCACTGGCTTGAGGTGGTATCTCGTGGTTTTAAATTGCATTTCCTTGATTATAAGTGATGTTGAACATCTTTTCATATACCTGTTGGCCATTTGCTTTTCTTCTTTGGAGAAGTGTCTTTTTAGCTCTTCTGCCTATTTTTTTATTGGATTGTTGACTTCCTTTTGTTGAATTGTGTGAGTTCCTTGTAGATTTTTGTCATCAGTCCTTTAATCATGTAGTTTGAGCGAGCTTCCCTTGGAATGTAAGGTCTTAGTTCAAATTCTAGTACATTGACTCTCTAGCTATGTAATGCTCAGGAAGTTACTTATCTCTGTAGCTGATTTTTTTTTGTGTGTGTGTGTGTGTGTGTGTGTGTGTGTGTGTGACATGGAATTTATAAGTGTTTGCCATGCAGTATTTTGGGAAGATTCAATTAATATACATAGATTTCAAATGGTGTCTGGAACATTGCTGGTCCCTAAAAAATGTTTTTTTTTATTATTTGATTTCAAGGCCTACCAAGATTTCCTCACCCTTCATAGCTGTCTATCTGAAGATTAGCAAACTTGTCAGTTTCTGACTTTTCTCTGCAGGTCAGGAATAATAATACCTTTCCCATAAACTTGTTGTAAGGATCACTTGCTACAATGCATACACAAACAACTAACTCAATGGAAACTAACTTGCAGGTCTTAACAATACACACTTTCTTTTCCACTCTGTTGCAGATTTTAAATTATTATTCAATATTCACTAGAAATTTACCTCATCTCTTAGCTTATGTACATTATTCATACAACAAACATTTTCATTCAGTGGAGTAAATCCTGATACATAATAAATGCCTAACCTTGAACAACTATAACTTTAATTTAGAAATGGGGAAACTCAAGAAAGTGAACCACCTACTGGACAAGGGCATAAAATAGTTTGATATATTTCAGAATCCTCTCAATTATTGTTTTGTCATTTTTGTTATATATAACATATTCCTTGGTGATTCACTCATTGATTCATTATTGCCAAATCATTCACTTTGTTGTTATGGATAACCTCAATATTTTGCTCTAGCTCCAAAGTTCACGATAATGTATATTCCAAATGTGAGCCAGTGAAATGCTTCCCTGCAAGAGTGCAGAAAATGGTGCTCTGCTGATGGCTTCCTTGTGTTGATTGTAATTGTATTCATCTAAATGAGAGGTTGTGTTGGTTAAAGGGTACAAAGTTTCCCATGTGCAGGATGGGAAGTTCTGGAGATCTACTGTACAGCTTGGCAACTACACTTAATAACAATGTACTATATACTCTATATACTTAGAATTTGTTGAGAGAGTATATCATAATTGTTTTCATTAAAAAAAAAAGGTAGCCATTGGTAATGATGATACATAAACTGGCTTGACCGAGGTAATCATTTATTTCACAAAGTATATGTTTTATCAAAACATTACACTGTCCACCTTAAATATATACAATTTTTATTTGACAATTATAACTCAAAAAAGCTGAGGAAGGAGATGAGAGGCTAGGGCTATATCTTAGGGACATAGAAATCTTTGGCTTCTTGTATGAAATAGTGGAAAATATTTGTACTCTTATGTGGGAAGAGACCACAGACTCCTTACTATAGCTGTCAATCATCAGAAATAGCATGATTTCCTAATATAGAACTTTTGGAAACTTTTCCAGTTGTGTGGTATTAAATTTATATACTAGAGATGTATCTTTGCAAGAAAAAAAATGAGATATAAACTTGAACTAATAAGTAGGGTTATTCAGATTCCAAACAAAATGTAATTTTAGGTGTGGAACAGTTATAATTCAATCAGCTTCATCTATGCAAAAAAAAAATAAAACAACTGTTCTTTGAATGATTATTAAGATGAATTAATAAGTTCATGGGAAACATTAAGCCAGGAGAACAAAAGTTGACCTAAATCCAATTTTGATTCAAGAAAGATGGAAAATTTAGGTACTGCTCTTAATAATCACAAATGAGTTTCAGATAATTAACATAAAGCTATAATGTACTTTTATAAATGAATAGTTGCTAAACTGTAACTATAGGCGTGGGTAATATATTATCAACAGTAGCATCTTGGTAGAAATTGACTAAGTTGTGTATGATTCCTATAATAGCAACAAGATCTTATCTATATGGGAATATTTAACGTTTATTGTATTACTCTGATGGAAGAATGTCATGACTTGTCATATTTGAACTTTAAAACCTTCTGTAAAGTAGCTGTTTTTTTAACCATCTCCCATCTTTTTTGAGACATAGAATTTTTAAAACTCAGAAAAAATAGTGACTTTATATCGTGTGATAAATATCAAGCCATAAAAATATTTGGAGAGTTAAAGAGAATGTTGTACTTAAGAGATTTCTTAAAATTAATGATGGAAAATAAACACAAGACCAAGAAATCTAAATTATTTTTGCCAACCTACAAAGTCTGGAGAGCCGGGCAGCTGCTAGTCTTGTGATCGTCACAATTCAGCTGATGGGTGAGCTTGCTGAATGCTGTAGAACAAATCATTATTAAGATTATCCAAAACTCAAGGGGTTCAATGAGACTGATGAATTAATTAGACTTTCTTGTAAGCACCTTCCTACTTCCAGATGAATTACCATAGTTTCTTTAAAATTTGTGTTACTTAGCAAATAGACATTATATCTGGGATCTCATTAATCCTTTACATTTAAGGTGTTTTTTGGGGCATTTATTATATTTTTAATTAAACTTCTTAATTTTCTTTCATCATTGTTCATTTTGTCCAGCATTTGATTTCCCTCCTCAGGCATAGTCCCCATAGAGCTCCCACCACCACATCACCTGTGAACCATCAGCATAGTCCCTTGCACTCCTCCTTCCTGTTTTGATCCCTCTCCCTCCCACTCCCCTGCTGCATGCCTCAGATCTATAGTCTGCCTGCAAGTTTTTTCTTTTTCTCTGACCCTTTTGTTCAGTTTCCCTAAATTCCACCTATAAATGAAACCATCCAATGCATTCATTATTTTATTGATTAAAAGTCTATTTTCTTTCTTTTTATGCATGTATTTATTTTTAACTGAGCAATCAAAGTCTTTTCAATTCATCATTTGACCCTTCCTCTTTTTCCTCCCTCAGGACTGTTTCAGAGCAAGTGCGCAGACTGGCTCCATGGATGAGGCCAATTCTTCAGCGGTGTCTGAGTTTGTGTTGTTGGGGCTCTCTAGTTCTCAGGAGCTCCAGCTTTTCTACTTTGTTTTCTTCTCTGTATTATATGTGGTCATTGTCCTGGGAAACCTTCTCATTATCATCACAGTATCTTCTGATAACAACCTGCACTCCCCCATGTACTTCCTGCTGGGAAACCTCTCCTTTGTGGACATCTGTCAGGCTTCCTTTGCCACGCCTAAGATGATTGCAGATTTTCTGAGTGAGCATAAAACAATCTCCTTTAGTGGCTGCATTGCCCAGATTTTTTTCATTCACCTTTTTACTGGTGGGGAGATGGTGCTACTAGTCTCCATGGCCTATGACAGATACGTAGCCATCTGCAAACCCCTACACTATGTGGTCATCATGAGCCGAAGGACGTGCACCATCCTGGTAGTGATCTCCTGGGCTGTGGGCTTGGTGCACACATTAAGTCAGTTATCATTTACTGTGAACCTACCTTTTTGTGGACCCAATGTCGTAGACAGCTTTTTTTGTGACCTCCCTCGAGTGACCAAACTTGCTTGCTTGGATTCTTACATCATTGAAATACTGATTGTGGTCAACAGTGGGATTCTCTCTCTAAGCACTTTCTCTGTCTTGGTGTCCTCTTACGTCATCATTCTTATCACTGTTTGGTTTAAATCCTCTGCTGCAATGGCCAAGGCATTTTCAACATTGGCTGCCCACATCGCCGTAGTGATATTATTCTTTGGACCTTGCATCTTCATCTATGTGTGGCCTTTTACAACATATCCTGTGGACAAAGTTCTTGCCATATTTTATACCATTTTCACCCCTATTCTAAACCCCATGATTTACACACTAAGGAACAGGGATATGAAGGTTGCTATGAGAAAAATTTTGACTCATTACTTGCGGCCCAAGAAAATTTCTGAAATGCCACTAGTAGTGAGGAATTCCCATTAGTAAGACACATTTTCTTCAAATTCCTCAAATCAATTGTCTATAAAAATTTTGTTTTTATGGTACATCTCAACTGAAAGTAACAAAGAAGATGATA
>PVIJ01024746.1:0-11779 GCA_004024925.1 Scalopus aquaticus
CTTCGATAAGTACATTCTTGCCTGATCACGGGTTGGTGTCCTGTACAAAAACATTTACTCCCCCTCCCCTTACATTCCCCTGCCTGCTTCTGGGAATCAGCATAAGATGGCTTCTGTGATTAACCACTCCAGGGAGTTGGAATAAGATGGTTCCTTTGATCAGATTCTGGTTTCCAGGCAAAAAGGACATTACGATATCGCCTTTTTAGGCTCCAGGCTCAGGGCAAAGGTTAATCATTATGTTTATACCTCATACCTTAGAAAATTTACCTTAAGCAAAAAAATATTTTCCCCAGAAACCACCTGATTGTAAACAAAATGTAGTCAATCATGTGCTTAACAAAAATATGTATCCTGTTATTTTTACCTCATTCTTGTAGTCAATCATTATCTTTAGAAACTATGCCTGCTAGCCAAATTTATGGTATAAAAAACCCCACTGTTGGGGCAATAAACAGAGCAGCCTGATCACTACTCGGTGTGCGTGCTGTCTCTCATTCCCTTCCCCCTCTCCTGCTGCCGACGCTTTCCCCACCACCCCCAGGAACCCAACCTCGGTCGGAGCCGGCCTCCGACAGTAGCTCAGGTGGTGAGTGCTCTCAAGTAACACTGAGCTTTGCCATCTGATTCATGTGAGTCACTGGCTCAGCTGAGTTTCCAAGTTTGGTGCTGATGCTTCTGTATTCTTTAAGTAGTGGGTGTTGAATAATTAAACAGTAAAATTGCTAGAGTAGAGGGAGTATTCAACCAAGTGAGAGAGGATTATCTTAAGGGCCACAAATTCTGCATGGGATGGGGAGACGGTTGTGGGTGCTATATCTGTATTTATCTTATCTATTATCATGAATCATTTATCACATACATAATAAAATACCACAGACTATGTGACTTAAATATCAGACGTTTATTTATTTTCACAGTTCCAGAGGCTGGAAATCCAAGATCAAAGTTTCTGATGAGACTGAGTCTTCTTTTTCTGGCCAAATTTTAATTGTGTAAATGGATGCCTTCTTGCTGTGTCCTCATCTGGTCTTTTCTCTGTGTATATGAGAGAGAGAGGAGGAGAAAGAGGGAACTCTCTAGCATCTCTTCATCTTCTTGTAAGGACACTAGTCTAATTGGATCAGGACCTGTCATATGACCTCACAGACCCTGACTGACTTCCATAAAGGCCTTATCTCCAAGCAGAGTCACAGGGAGGGTTAGAGCACCAACACATGATTGTTGAGGGAACACAATTCAAACCATAACTCTTGTCAGACAATTTTGAAATTATCTCCCATTAAATGGACTGAGTTATTTAAAAATCTTACTACTGATGTAAATTTCAAGAAGAAATTGTATGTATGTAAATAGGCTGAGTCTTTTTGGCCATTTCCAATTTGGTGACTGGAACGAGCATGTATAACAGAATATCAGCAATGCCACCACGAACCTCACAAAAAGGAGACAAATGTTTATAGCAAATTATTTATGCAGAAGTAGTATATAAAAAGCTTCTGCTCACACTTATATTACACCCTTGTTTCTCCCTCATCTTCTACTTCATAGATTGAGGAACTGATTGCCCACCTGCCATGTCCTATATTCACATATGTCTCACGTGAACAGAATATAGCTGCACACACTGTTCCAAGAGATCACACAGCCTCATGGCCCCTACAGCCCAGCCCACTTGAAGAAAGAGTCCTGGAGGCACAGATGGTAGGTAGGTGGAGAGAATGTGAGAGAATGGCACTGCCTGCTTCCCGGGGTCTTAGTGGGGACTCTGGTTATAGGGCTAGTGGTCCAAGGCCAATAGTGCACATTAGACATTCTGATAGTCTTCTCTAGCATCTTCATGGGCCCTGCCTCTACTGCTGGCCTGCCCTGCAAAGTCATCTGCGTGTGCATTCCTCAACTCTGAGTAGATAATCGCGGGTTCCTGGTAGAGAAAAACACAAAAAGCAAGAAGTTCTTAAATACATACGAGGAAGAACAGAGGGGAAGAAAACCATAAATGTGACCCACCTTATCCTTCAGATGTATCCTTGGTGAATCTGCTATTGGATAAGAGGAGGAAAAATGGTTTTGACTCAGAGTGATATATTCCAATTTACAATCTAGCTGCAATGCATTCCAAGCCAATCTTTCCTTTGCTGATTCATCTCGTAACTATTTTCTCTGCTGAATTCTTTTAAGTCCTCACAGGCAAGGTATTTCCCCCTACACATACACTAATAAGTCCTTTCCCCTGCCCACCAAATGCCCAGAATAACTTTACTGACAATTTCCTTCTTTCTCCACTGTTCATCAAAACTCCAGTGGAGTGTCCCCCTTACCTAATTTAGCAATTACATTCCCTTGCTCAAAAAGTATTTGAGGGATCCTCTAGTTTTCAAAACATCACACCAGATATTACTGATGTATTAGTGAAAAATTATAGTGTCCCTCATCAAAGAATTTGTAGTGTAATTGTGGTAGTATAGACAAGTGAAATGGAATGGATGTGATTATATGATTGGCAATATGAAAGGAGTAGGTAATTTCTTCCATGTTCAATTTATATTTGAGATGCCTCTTTGACCTAAGACTTTTTGCTAGATATGACAACACACCACCACCTCACCATCACTTATCTAGAATCTTCTTTACCTGAATTTTCTTTTCTATGCTGGATGTGCCAGATCTGGGAGTAAGTCACATCATTATCTCCAGGATTTACTGTGAAGGAATAGATCATAGATGACTAGTCAAGATTTCACATTTTAGACTCTTCTTCCCAACCACAAATACTATTCCCAACATAGTGCCATGAGTGTCATTTTAAATTTTAATGTGACTTGCCCGTGCACTGTTATTCAATCTCTCCTCCCTGTCTGGTTCATTCCTTGAACCCTCTGTCCCTTAAAAAGTTCTCACCATTGCTATACACTGGCTGCAGTTCTATTAGGACTGGTGACTCAGCGTGGGTGGGTCCTGAGGGGGCTGTGATGGCAGACCTGGATAGGGAAGTCTCTTGACAATCATTGGCACTGTGACAGGTATGAGGGAGAGACAAGAGAGAAAAGCATTTATGGGTTATACAGGATATCAATATCCAGGAAGAGCCCAACATGAAAAATATCATGCCTGCTTAGTCTAAGAATCTGCATGATGCTTTCAAGAAAATGTTAACAGCATTATAGAACAAGATGAAGTCCAAGGCAGCATTAATAAGAATGCCAGCTGAAGCAAGGACAGAGGATAAAAGCTACCTGGCCTTCAGTTTCTTTAATAGAGCAAAACTTTTTACTATTTGAAAAAAAAATGTTTAAACATTGATAAAGACTGCATTTCCACAAACTTGATCTTTGTCTTTATTCATAGATTATTCTATTTTCTACTGCATATTACAATGTACATTTCCAATAAGGTACCATGAAGAGCATGACAGTAACATAAAAATTTTCCTCCATTTCTCCTATTAAATCCACAGTTAATGTATCAACTATAGATGAACAAAGATTCATCCGCTCAGCACCCCAGAATGCATCTGTGTGATGGAGAATGGATGGCGTAGGATGTGTGGAAGAGGTGGACAGGGAGCAACAGAGATTGTGGGGCTGCCAGCCCAATCAAAGGACTTAGAGAAAGGAAAAGAGTCAGTGCACCTTGTTTCAGGTACATACCAAAGGAGCAGAGCTGAGGTACACCACATGGATTTAGATCCCAGGATCAGGGTAACAGAAAGTGCTCTCAACTACAATTCCCCTTGAACCTTCTCCTGCCAGATTGTCGCCAGTTTCTGAAGTATACCAACAGTTGTTAGACATCTGAGTTTTAGATCTAGGACTCCAAAGAAGAGGGTTATCACTGAGGTCATATGCATGAACCAGGTCTCCCCAGCTCAACCATGAGAGTGTCTGACCCTCTCTGAATCCTTCACTTCTCCACTGACACAGCACAGATCTTTCATCATCCCTGGATCCTAATAGTAACTAATATTAACAACAAAACAATCAATCAATGTACAATGTACAAAATGTAGGACAGCACCACCAACTGAACAAGAGAGAAGCAGTTAGTTACTAAGTATCTATTCTAGATTTCAAATAAACACAAAGCAACAACAAATATAAAACGGCGATAGACAAATCAAATACACAGAGTATACCAATAAGCAACTTGAGATTTCAAGATAATGTGTATTAGTATGAGGTAATAATATGACAAGCAAAGAATGGCAACTCTCAAGAAACCAACAAGGAAGACAAGGAAGATTATGACCTAATGGATAAGAATTCAGAATATCATGAAATTTTGGATATCTTCAAGATACCATGAAAATATCAGAATATCATGAAGAAACTAAAAGAGATATAAGAATATTCAGAAAAAAATCAGTAAGCTCAGTAACAAAATTGAAAAGCAGAGAGAGTACTATACCAAAGAAATTTATGCTATAAATTAAAAAAAAAGGAGATTCAGAATGTGAAGAATTCAATAAGATGTAAAGTGCTATAGAACAGACCAAATGGAGGAAATAATTAATGATCCTGAAGATGAAACCAAGAAATTAGTCAGGTAAAAGAGAGAGAAAAAAAAAACTTTTTTAAATGAAGAAATGATACAAAAGCTTTTGAATTCCTCGAGGAAGGGCAGCATAGGAACAAGGGGTTTCCCAGAAGGTCAAGAGAGGGAGAAGGGAACAGAGAACTTAGTCAAAGAAATAACAGCTAAGAACTTTCCAAATGTCAGGAAGGAATGGATCTACAGTGCTAACAGAACACCATTTACTTATCTAAATGCAAAGAGACCTAAAAACACAATAGTAAAATTGTCAAAAGTAATGACAAATAAATCAAAAGTCAATGATAAATAAAGAATATTAAAGGTGTGTGTGTGGGGATGGGGGGGTATGTAACATAAAGACATAAGGGTATTAGCAGACTTCTCAGCAGAAACTCTACAGGCCATGAGAAAGTGAAATGCAATATTCAAAATACTCAAAGATAAAAACTTCCACCATGCAAGACTGCTCTATCCCACAAAGCTATCCTTTATATCTAACGGAGAATAAAGACTTTCCTAGACAAAAGTTGAAGAAGTTCACCACCATTAGACCTTCCTTACAAGAACTGTTGCAAAATGTCTTCTATCAGAATCAAGAAAAGAAAGTTCACTCAATAATAATAATAATAATAATAATAATAATAATAATAATAAATAGGCAGAATTAAAACACTGAAACTCTATATGGGAATTAACACTAATTTTATAGACTGAAGCTTAACAGAAAATAAACACTAAAAAAAAGACAGGTACCCTAATGATCTCACAGTATATAAGTAAGAATGATTTATGACAAAAAAGTGAAAAAAATAACAGAAAGAATAGGAACTATATAGGCAAAGAAGATAGGATAATATCAGTAGGAAAAAATACATTACTTGAAGTATGAGACAGTCTATACAAAACCCATGATAACCACAAAACAAAGACCTAGAACAGAGATACAAACCATAAATAAAGTCAAAACAAAGAAAAGCTCCATGGAAACCCTTCCAAATGAGTTGATGGCAAATATGAAAACAAGGAAAAAGAAACATGAATCAAAACCAAAAGATAAAATGGCAGAAGTAATAAGTACACTAAGGTAAATGGACCAAACTCACCAATCATGCAGGCAAGTTGGATGGACTGAAAAACAAAACCCAATTATATCTTATGTATCCTTATGAGAGTCACTTAATCTCTAAAAATAAAGATTTAAGGGAAGGTGTATAAAATGCACTTCTAGTTGATAAGAAAGTGAAAGAAGGCAGAATCAGCTATACTTATATCAGATAAAAATGATTTCCAGTCAAAAAAAGTAGTAAGAGACAAAGACAGACATTATATAATGATAAAGGGATTAACACATGAGGAAGATACAACCCTTATTAATATATTTGCACCCAACATAACATCATGAAAATATACAAAGCAAATAACAGACCTAAAAGGAGACACTGACAGCAACAAAATAATGGTAGAGGACTATAACACCTCATTTACATTAATGGATAAATCATTCAGACAGAAAATCAACAAGAAATTAGATAACACAGACTTAATAGATATTTATTGAGCATTGTAGCCCCAGAGAACAGAATGCACATTTTTCTCAAGTATACATGTAACATTCTCAAGGATAGAGCAAATGATGGAACACAAAACAAGTCTCCATAAATTTGTGACAACTGAAATAATATCAAGAAGCTTTTTGGATCACAATGGTATGAAACTAGAAGTCAATGAAAAGAAGAAAGGGGAAAAACAAAAATTTGTGGAGATTAAACAACATGCAATTAAACTACTATTAGGTCAATGATGAAATCAAAAAAGTAATAAAAAAACATCTGGAGACAAATGAAAATGAAGACATGAGCTATTAGCATCTATGTGATGCAGCAAAAGTGGTGCTAAAAAGGAAAGCTCACAGATATAAAGATCTGCTTCAGGAAACAAGAAAAATCCCAAATAAAAAAAATCTAAATTCACACCTAGATTAACTAAAAAAATAAGAGAAAATTAAGCCAAAAGTCGTGGAAGTAACAAAATAATTAAAATTAAAATTGGAACAAACAATATAAAGATCAAAAACACAACCCAAAAGATCGATAAAACAAAGATCTGGTTCATTGAGAAGATTAACAAAATGTACAAATCTTTTAGCCAGAAAGAAAAAAGAGATAAAACTTAAATAAAAGCAGAAATGAAAGAAAAGAAGTTTTAAAAGATAGTACAGAAATGCACAGGGTCATTAGAGAGTATCATGAACATTAAATGGCAACAACTGAACAATCAAGAAGAAATGAAAAAATTCTTAGAAACATATAACATCCCAAGACTGGTTCAGAAGAAACAGAAAATCTGAACTGGCTAATCTCAAGTAAGGAAATGGAAACTAATCATAAGCTTCCTAAAAACAAACATCCAGGATCATATGACTTCACTGTAAATTTCAAAGATTTAATACCTATCCTTACTGAAATCTTCAAACTAACTGAAAAGGAGAGAAAGGTTCCAAATGCATTCTATGAAGCCAGCATTACCCTGATCCCAAAACCACACAAGGACATTACAAAAAATTAAAACTGCAGAAGAGGGTATCTAATGAAGATAGATGAAAGAATCCTCAACAACACATTAATGAACTGAATTTAGCCATGCATTGAAAAATCATATCAAGTAGGATTTGTTTCAGAGATGTAAAGATGGTTGGTTCAACACCTAAAAACCAATAAACATGACACAACACATCAATAAAAGGAAGGACAAAAACTCATCTGAGTTTGATCATCTCAATAGATGCATAAAAAGTATTTAACAAGATTCAACATCTATTTATGATAAAAAATCTTTAACAAAATGAGGATAGAAGGAACATATCTCTGCATAATAAAGACCATAGGTGACAAATCCACAGCTAACATCATATTGAATGGTGAAAAGTGAAAACCCTTTCCTCTCACATCAGAAACAAGATAAGGATATTTTCAACAAAGTTTTGGAAGTCTTAGGAACAACTAAAGAAATAAAAAGTATCCAAATTATAAAAGAAAAAGTAAAATATCACTATTTGCAGATAGCATGATAATACACATATCAAGCCCCATAGACTCAAATAAAAAGCTATTATAAATATAAAACAAATACAGTAAAGACTATAATTTCAATATCTAAAAAAACCTTTCATGTTTACATACAATCAATGAACTAGCAGGAAGAGAAATCAGGAGAACAAATGCCATTTACAATCATATCAAAACGAGTTAAGTACCTAGGAATATATTTAACCAGGCAGGTGAAAGAACTGTACACTGGAAACTACAGGAAGATGCTGAAAGAAACAGAAGGCATAAAGAAATGGAAAGATATTCTGGGTTCATGAATTGAAAGAATTAGCATGACCAATACAGTCATATTAACTAAAAAATATACAGATTCAATGCAATCACCATCAAAATCTGACAGAAATAGTAACAGAAATAGAACAAAAAATC
The DNA here is from genome assembly GCA_004024925.1 of Scalopus aquaticus. Taxonomy (NCBI): domain Eukaryota; kingdom Metazoa; phylum Chordata; class Mammalia; order Eulipotyphla; family Talpidae; genus Scalopus; species Scalopus aquaticus. Next base: position 8,010 of record PVIJ01024746.1, read on the forward strand.
ATAAAATTTATTTGTAATTACAAAAGATCCCAGGTAGCCAAAACAATCCTGAGAAAAATGAACAAAATCAATAGTCACTCTAAATGTCAACAGACTAACTGCACCAATTAAAAGACACAGAGTATCTGGTTGGATTAAGAAATGGAATCCAAACTTCTACTTCTTCCAGGAGACACCTGAGCTCCAATGATAAACACGGGGTCAAGGTAAAGGGTAGAAAACAATTCTACAAGCAAATGGCCTCAAAGAAAGGAGAAACAACTATACTTATATCAAACAAAATAGATTTCAAGATAACAAGAAACAGGAATAGACCGTACATAATGATTGAGGGAACAATACATCAGAAAAAAATAGTACCAAATGGAGGTATTATGCTCCCTGGCTGAAAATATGCAACAAAGTGATAATAATCAAAACAGCATGGTATTGGAGTAAAAACAAACATACAGACCAGTCAAATAGAATTGAGAACCAATAAATAAACCCATGTACATATGGACACTTAATTTATTACGAAAGAGCTAAGAACATAAAATGAAGCAAGGAAAGTCTCTTTAATAACTAATGTTGGGAAGACTGAACAGCCACACGCAAAAGAATGAAACTACCACTATCTCACACTATACACAAAAATTAATTCAAAATGTATTAAAGACTTGAAGGTAAGACCCCAAACCATAAAACACAAGGAAGAAAATATAAGGAACAAGTCCTTTGATGTAATCCTTAGCGATGTCTTTGGGGACTTAACCTCAATGGGAAGGGAAACAAAAGCAAAAATAAACAAATGGGATGACCTCAGATTAAAGAGCTTCTGCACAGTAAAAGGAACTGTTATTAAAATGAAAAGGTACAATGGGGGCTTCCCCGTTAAAGTCTCAGTGCTATCAAGTTATCACCAGCCACTGCAGCATGAGTTGGATCCCAGCCAGGGAGCTGACCCACATGGCGCAGCAGACCTCTCCTGCCTCACCTGCTGCTCCCCTCGGCAGTGCATTTAATTAGATCCACCTGTTCTGTTCCCCACTCTGTCTCTGGTAAATCCTCTCACCCCCTGCACCTCTGGCCTACACCCCAGTTCTTGTATGCATAAATAAATAAAAATAAATATTTAATAAAATAAAGATATTTTGTTGAAAAGGCAACATACTGCGTGGGGAGAGATATTTGCAAATAATACAATTGATAAGGAATTAATTTCCAAGACTTATAAGAATTCATAAGACTCAACAATAAGAAAACAAAAACTCAATTCAAAAATGAGAAGAGGATCTAAATAGAAGACATAGATGGCAGCAGGCAGATATTAAGATGTTTAGTATCTCTTATTGTTAGGGAATGAAAATCATAAAACAATGAGATATCACCTCACTCATGCATGAATGATTATTATAAAAAGACAAAAATGTAAGAGAGGATGTGGAGAAAAGATACTTGTCATATGCTCTTGATGGAAATGTAAATTGCTACAGTAGTCATGTAAAACTGTGGAAATTACTCGAAAATTAAAAATGGAAATTACATATTATCCAGCTCTCCTTCTACTGGGCATTTATCTGAGGAGTACAAAAACATTAATTTGAATAGATATACACCTCCACGTTCATTATAGCATTATTTACAACAACCAAGAACTAGAAACAATCTAAATGCCCATGGAAAGATGAGTTGGATAAAGATCTGTAAAGAAGATGCAGTATATTTACACGATAGAATGCTTCAGCTATAAAAAAAAGACAAAATCCTGCCATTTGCAACAACATGGATGAACCTAGAGGCTATATTGCTAAATGAAATGCAGCAAACGGAAAAGACAAACACCGTATTTCACCTCTATATGGCAGACAAAGAAAATAAATGAACAAACCAAAACGAAATTTTAGTCCGTAAAATATAATTACTGGAAAGGAAGGGGTCAGACAGGGTGGGAAAATCAGGTAAAGGGGGTCAGCTGTACAGCGAAGGATGGGAACTAGATTTTTGGTGGTGATCATAATGTAATTTATACAAACGTTGATTTAAAATGTATTCCTGAAATCCATATAAGGTTCTAAAACAATGTTACTTCAATAAACTTTTTTAAAGATACCATAGTCTTTTCAGGAACACTGGTTTTTTTTCCCCAGTTACATTTCTTCTTCAGTTAATATTATGAAACTGAACATTGTTGGATTTCGATAACCATTTTTGAAATAAGTGTATGAGTGGAGGAATGAGAAATAAGGAATTAATGAATTGTGACCCTCTGAATGGTGACATCATTAAGTCTGTGGTCAGTTCTCTACTGGAGCACATTTAGGGAATTAGATAAATTAGCTTGGACAGCAAGTAACATGAAGTGTATATATAGCTATGTAGAAATGAGTGTTAGTCACAAATATGATAGAAGTCAACCTTTGTCACATTTCTGGATTTCGTAAGAATGTGAACATCTTACTGGAAAATCTAGTCAAATATTTTAATGTACATAATTCTGTGTTCCTATCTTGTGGGTATATAAATAAATGATGAAAATGTTGGGAGTCAAAAAGCAGAGCCCTCACCTAGGTTTGCCAGGTACAGAAAGTCCTCCTGAAAAATAAAATACATTGATGGTAAGTGAGCTGCATGGATGACACGCTCCATGGTAGAATGCCCTTTCGTAAAACTCAGGTTCATCCTAGTTCTCAGTTATGGCAAATCTTAGAGGACATCCAGCTCTACCCACCATGTCATGCTTGAAATCACACTTAGCTGAGTTATTATTCAATCAATTATAGCAATACCAATTATATGTACCTGTGACTGAGTAACAGAAGATAGACAACATTTAACTCTGGGTGAAGTGAATCCCCCTTCCCACTTCTTTATCACAATAGAAGTCCTGTTAGGTAGAAGTAAGGGGACTGAGGCCTAAAGAAGGGGTAAAAATAGATATAGATTTCTTACACAAGCATGAGTCAAAAGGACTACATAATAAATTTGACCTCTCTTTATCTGTGACCCTTGAAAATCCACTCCAACAATGTTGGTAAGTATGTTTTTCTCCACACTCCTTTCCTTTTCTGTCATCTGACTAATTCCAACTTGTCTTTCCTTTTCCAGAGTTTTCCCTGATGTCAACAGGCTGGATTAAGTGACCTGTCTCCATGCACATAAAATCCTGTGATATTAAAATTACTACATTGCATATTAATCATCACTTTCTGGGTTTGCTTCTAATTTTCATCTTCATGGCAGGGTTTGTTACTTGGGACTGCAAACCTTGTCTTAACTACTTTGTACTCCCAGTGCCTAGAAAGTTGAAAATATTCAATTAAGATGTTAAACAACTGGGCCTCCCTGGTGGTGCAGCGGTTGAGCACTGCGCTGTGGAGCTGTCGGCAGTGCGCCATGTGTGATGCGGGTTCAACATGGTGTGGCAGACCTCTCCTGCCCCGCCCGCTGCTCCCCTCAGCAGTGTATTTCTGATCTGCCTCTTCTGCTCCCCACTCTGTCTCTGGTGAACCCTCTTGCCGCCCCACGCCTCTGGCCTGTACCTCAGCTTGCATGTATAAATAAATAAATCTTAAAAAAAAAAAGATGTTAAACAGAAAGACCAATGGAACCGAATAGAATACCCAGAATTAAAGCCACATATCTATGAACAACTAATCTTTGACAAAGGAGCAAAGAAAATGCAGTGAAACAAGGACAGTCTATTCAATAAATGGTGCTGGGAAAACTGGACAGCCACATGCAAAAAAATGAAGCTAGACTACTACCTCACACCCTGCACAAAAGTCAAC